>CBVK0100830865.1:0-13544 GCA_900067695.1 Picea abies
ATAATGGCAAAAAGTGTGGTAAAAAAGGTGCAATATGTGGGCCTAACAGTCATCATTAATCATGTTTTGAAAATATCTTAATATTTTAATCTTATGGTTTGTTTAAAGAAAACGTGATTTCGCATTTTGGAACTTCGGGGATCCTGCCGTTAGGGGATATGTCACAAGTAAACCTCTGATCGCGAAATTGTGATGGGATTAGTGAGGCACTAATCATTCGTATTAAAAAACTTTAATTAATCATGATTAGTGGAAAATTACTTTTTAATTTTTACTTTTTCGAAAAATCAAGGATCGGGAGTTCGAAGGAGAAGAGTTTGAAAACGCTTTAGTAAAGAGAAAACCAAATCATGAAAGACTAAGGGAGAGATAATTGTGTTTAAGGATTTGATTAATTACGAATTAAAGAGTTCTTTGTGGTAAACAACCGAAAACGTAACGTTCATTTCTTCCCCCTTTTTACTTTATATTTCTTAATATTTTGAAATGGCTTCGGGATTTCGACACTGGGAAAAAGGGATAGTTGAAGATCACACCTTGAGAGGAACCGAATTTCGAAACCCAGAAAGGAACGGGTGATTTTGACTCCTTTCTATTTTGGACTAAGGGAAACTCCATGGCTCAGGAAAAGATGAAGCTTCATTTTTAAAGGGTGGAAAAATTTCATCTTCGTGCCAGCATTAGGCTCCATCTAGGGATCTCGTCTCCTTGTGGGATGAGAAGAACATGTAGACCAAGTTCCTTCATTGGGTAATGGAGTCAAAGATTTGGCTCTGTGAGACAAATAAGGAGAAGGACTGAACAAGATTAGGGTCTCAACATCAACCTTGAAAACTCTACAAAAACAAAAATTATGACTATCCTGAGCCAGGTTTTCAATAGATTTCTTATCCTAAAGCTAACCTCAAAACTGTGTAAGATAATCAAAACCCAATTAATCAATATTATCAAGCTTTTCGTGATTTTGTTTGCATTAAGGCAAGTATTTACGCTGTGTCTGATAAGGAGATCTTAGAAACCTATGATAGAAGCCAATTGAAAAGAAGAGAAATTACTAGAGTATCTTTTAACTCATGTATAACAACTTTTATCAGATATGAGGATATTGCTTCACTGCCAAAGAGCCTGTTCAATACCCCGGTGAAGTTATCTGACTTCACACATTGAATTTCCTTTCACCACTTCATTTTTCATAAGCATTTAAACACTGAGATGAGGGCAATCAATAAGTATGAATTTCCTTTCTTCATCTCTTTGAACTAGATGGGAGAAATAAATATTGAATTTCCTTTCACCATCTGTCCATATAATTTTTATTTATTTTTAGATCTAAAGTGGGGGAAATCAATGAGTATGCAATACATTCAGGAAGATATCTGTTTGAAAAAGGATCAAAGTCTGTAAACTCATTTAAATCACTCGGGGTCAATCTTCTCACCTGCCTTCAAATATCAAGGGTATCAGAGGACTTCTTAACAAAAACTTTTTGACCTTTAGTCTAGGGAAGTTCCTTGAGAAAAACCAATCAGTTATTCCTATTAGGATAACTAATAAGGTTAGAATTAACCTAGAAATGTTTACAATCTATCCAGATTCAAAAAACGAAAAACACAACCTGCTCTCTTTCTTGAAAATACGTTCGAGAGTTTCCAATGACCAAAGCGAGACCCCTCCGTTCTAAGGAAATTTCATTGATTAGACGTCTATGACCAGGTGAGAAAAGGCTTTATTGTGGTCAAGGAGGAGGGTAAATGGGTTTAGGCAAGATGTTGTACATATGGTTTTTCTTAGAGAGAGATTTGTTTTATTTTATTTTATTTTTTAAACAACGATGATTTATTTATTGTACTTTTCAGAGTTTTTATCTGGAATTTTTAAAAAAATGGGATTTCATACCTTTATGAGTTCTTATATTTCCAATCCAAAGACTATTTTTTCATTACCTTTTTCATTGTGAGAGGCTTGATATGAGTACCTGCTCATTTTGAGACTTTCAATACCTCAAGTCCGTTGTCTTGCGATAAAATTTTCCTGCGAATAACATAACATTACAGTCCTTAGGAAATGACATGAAAGAATCTTTTGTTTATTTTATTTTATATGCATGTTTTAATATATATATATATATATATATATATATATTTATTTATTTTTATTTACAAAAAGCATGAAAACAAACCGGTATATACAATGATAATTTAGAAACACATTATTGCATGAAGTGTTTGAGATGCCACCCATTTATAGGGGTATTAAGAATGTCTCCATCCAGATTTTCTAATAACCAAGCATTTTTTCCTTCCAAGGCTGAAATTATGTATGGTCCAGACTAGATTGGATCGAATTTGCCATGTTTTCCAACGTCTTCCTTTCTAGGTTCCCATTTTACGACCAAGTCACTAGGGAGAAATTCTCTATATTTCGCTTTCTGATCGAATAAGGCTTTCATTTTGTCTTGATACCTTTGCAACCTTTCATTTACTTTGGCCCTATTGTGTTGTACTTCGACCAACTAGTTTATTCTCCTGGTAATGACATTGGGCTCTTCATTGGAATCTTGCCAGAGTTTCATTATTGGCAGAGCAAGATTTATTGGCAAAATGACATCGGTGCCATATAACATCTGGAAAGGGAAAATCCTGATTGAACTTGTGGTACTTATTTTGTTGGCCCATAAAGCATATTTTAAATGGGTATGCCATGCTTTTTTGTTTTCAGTCAAAACTTTTTTTATCACGATAATCAGGCTTTTGTTGGATGATTCAGCCAGACCATTTCCTTGTGGGTAGTAAGTTGTGGAGTGCCCTAGTATGATCTTATATTTTTGACAAAAAATTATCATGGCCATCGATTTAAATGCCTGCGCGTTGTCAGTGACTATTTTTCGAGGGCAACCAAATCTAGATAAGATATTATCTTCAAAGAAATCGATTACTACTGAGTCAGTTGCATTCCTTGTGGGGATAGCTTCTACTCACTTAGTGAAATAATCAGTAGCATTTAGGATCCATTTGTGTTGTGCACTGGAGTGTGGATGAATTTCTCCAATGAAATCAAGTCACCATTGTTGAAACATGGCTTCGGTTTTAACTGGAATCAAGGGTAAAGATGAGACTCTCTGTTTGCCTATGAACAACTGGCATGGGACACAATTTCAAACTTTAGTGTTCTTCTGTGAACAATTTGGGCCAGTAGTATCCGGCTCTTAAGATTTTATACATTTTTTCTCACCAAGCATGATGTCCTCCACATACTCTGACATGGAATTCATCTATAACCCCTTCTATTTCAATATCAACTAAGCATCTCATTAGAAAACCCAAGGGATCTTTCCAAAACAACTTAGCATCTATGATACAGTATTTTGCAGCATGTCACTTTAGCATCCTAGTTTTTGACGGGGTTAACTCACTAGGACATTGAAGTGTGAGTAGGTAATGGACATTGTCGTGATACCAGGCTGAAGCCGAAAAATTATCTTGGATTTCGGCTGTAGCTACAGTGATATCAAGCTCACCTATTTCCAAGAATCCCTCGTCCTCTTGTAGTTGATTTATCCCAAGCGCTTTTAAATTTGATTTGGAAAGAAATTTGGCTAGACCTTGACCTTTGATAATTTTAGTTGGCTTGACTTCTAGATCAAACTCCTGGATCTTAGCTAACCACCTACCTCTTCTTCCATCATTGTATGGTTGCACCAGGATGTTTTTAATAGAGCTAGAGGGTACATAGGCTATGATCTTTGAATGTAATACATAGTTCTGAAAGCCTTCAAAGATTTCACCATTTCGTAGGCCTGCTTCTCCATTATGTCATATTTCAACTCAGCATCTCTAAGGCTTTTGCTAAAAAATGCAATAGGTCGCTCAAAAATTTCTTCATTTTTTTGTAACAAGACAGCTACAATGGTATGTTCTGAGGCAAAATAAAAAATCAAAAACTCTTTCATGTAATCTGGACATGCCAAGACCGATGCTTCACTTATTACTTTCTTGATGCATTGAAATGATGCTTTGGCTTCACTAGTTCATCTCACCTTGCTGCCCTTTTTGAGCATATATGTTATCAATTTCACAATCTCAACGAAGTTAGGAATGAATCTCCTCAAGAAATTTATTTTTCCTAAAAAAGACTGGATTTCTTTTACATTTCTAGGAAAATTTATAGTGTTTATTGCTTCAACCCTTTTTGGATCGATTGTGATTCCTTCTTTAGACACGATATGGCCCAAGAGCTTACCTTCTTGCATTGCGAAATGAGATTTCTTGGGGTTGAGTGACAAACAAAATTTTTGACATTTCTGAAAGGTTTGCCTAAGGTGCGTTAGATGTTTGGCATCATATTTGGAGAACACGGTCAGGTCATCAAGGTAGATAACAACAAATTCATCCATTTCATCCATGAAAGCGATATCAATGGCCTTCTGAAAAGTAGCCCCTGCATTCATCAAACCAAAGGGCATTTTATTGTACATAAAAGTACCCCACGGGGTAGTGAAAGCAGTCTCTTATTTATCCTCTTGATGCACTGCGATCTGATTGAAACCCAAAAAACCATCAATGATAGACAGTCGGTTAGCTCCAACTACTTTTTCTAAGATGTGATCCATATTAGGCAATGGGTAATTGTTTTTGAGTGATGATCGATTCAGGTTTTTGAAATTGACGCACAGTCTGATCTCAGGGTTTTTCTTTCTTACTGGGACCAAGTTGGCTACCCACTCAGAGTATCTCAGTGGAAATATGATTTTAGCATCCAGGAGTTTTTTGACTTCTTTTTCTATCATCGGTAACAGGATAGGGTTAATTTTCCTGAGCTTATGTCTAAAAGGTTTGATGCCTGGTTTTAGTGGGATTTTATGTTCCATGATGGTTGTATCATAAGTTCTCAATGTGTCATAAGACCAAGGAAAAATATCTTTGTATTTTATAAGAAACCCAACATATTTACTCTTGGTTTTGGGAGACAGGTACCTAGACACTTTCACTAGTCTGGGACTCTCATCAGAACCTATATTGAAATATTCGACTTCCTCCAGCATAGGCTGTAAGGTAGTCTTCAAAGGGATGTCATCATGAATAAAAATCCTTTCTAAGGGAATCAGTCCCTTGGGTATCTGATTATTTGTTAAAACCAACATCCAGTGATTTGCAATTTTATCCTAGAACTCTTGGGGGTCCTCCCCTTCCTGCATGATCCAAATAGGATCATTTTTGTTCTCTTGGTCAGCATGGGTTTTGGCGAACTTGTCTATCGTTTCTATAAATTTTCGGAGTTGTTCATCATCCTCAAAGACTTGCCAATGTTGTATGTTATTGGGTATGGAAGTTCTATGTCTCATTTGTATATGATATTTAAGTTTGAAAGCAGTGGGAGGTGTGAAAGTCGAAGCTTCTTTGGCTAAAGCATCCGCCTGCTGATTTTCGGCTCTCGGGATGAAATGAACATTAACAGAGGAGAAAAAAATTTCGATTAGGTCCCAAACATAATTTCGATATGACCTTAACCTGGGATGTTTGGCTTGATACTAGAGATTAACCTGTCTCACGATCAACTCTGCGTCACCAAAAACTTCCAAGTTTTTAATTTTCATTTTCCTAGTGGCCTCTAACCCTAACACTAGAGCTTCGTACTCACATACATTATTGGTTTTGTCTATGCTCCATTGAAGCCTATAAGAGAAAGGGATAACGAATTGGTTATCAGGTGCCACAAAAATTACTCCATCCCCAGCTCCAAGATAAGATGAGGCATCATCAAAATTTGTTTTCCAAACACGAGTGTTATACACATCCTGTCTTATTTGTTCTTTTTCTTTTTTATTTTCTGTACAATTTTATTCTATACATTCATCCACATCATCATCTATAGATAATATACAATTACCTAAATCCTTATCAGCAATATATACAGGATAATTGTTTGGGCTGAGAGGATCACTGATCATAAATGCTAACCTGGTTTCCCTGTACAACCATGTGAATTGCCCCCCCAAAATTGGAATTGTTGTGTACTTCATATCAAGTTGAAGTGAACCTCCAAGTTTGGCACCCCAAGATCGGGACAAGAGAATGCCATATTTTGAGGGTATATCTACGACAACTACATCCATTAAAACACCTTTTGAAGGTACTTGTGCAAGGTTTATGACTAAGTCCTTTATCATACCTATACACTTGACTTTTCGTGAATCAAAAGAATATAAATCTCCATAATTCCTGGTGATTTCAAGGCCGAGTTTATCCATGATTGCTTTAGGCATCACATTGTGAGATGCCCCAGAATCTAACATGGAGTTATGGAGCAGATGGTCAAGAACGGTCAAAGTAATGCAGAAAGGGGCAATAGTGTCTTTGGCACCTTCAAAGCGTGGGACAAAAATTATGTTAGGTTTTTCATCCTCTAAGTTTATAACATCATCTTGACTTTCATTTTCCGAAAAATTAATCATTTTAGAAATTTGTTTTCGGTATATTGGGTTTTTAGCCATTTCTACAAGAGGAATAGGAATTTTGATCTTATTGATTTCATTTTCTAGGTTAAAACTTCCAATGGTTTTGTCGATTTCCATGTTTTGAACCTCCGACCCTTTCTTTTCAGTTTTCCTTAGTTGAGGGGCCTTTGTTTCGGTAACAGGGGTATCTAGTTTTTGCATGCTAAAGGGTGGCCTTTCCACTATCTTTGTTTTGGTAAACTAGATGTTAGCAGCCTTAGTCCCTTCAGTCTATTTCTTAGTTCATTTTGAAACTGGTTCATCAATTTCAAACCTCGGCGGTATTTTTTTAACTGGAACAGTTGAGAAAATCCTATTTCTATGTCTTAGGTTGTATTTCTGGTGAATTTCAGCCATTATCCCATCCGCTATTCCCTGATAGGTCAAATCTTCTGAAACACTGCCATTCTTACTACTCTCGGTCCTATAATCTGTAGTCAAAGACTTTTCATAATCGTATCTTGTTAATAAGGTTGTAGGCAGTCATCATCAAGATTGTTCATATCCTCTTCTAACTCCTCAAAATCCTCTAAGTCTTGTCCTCCTACAAAGTTTTCATTTTTAACAGGAGTTTGGATCTTTTGATCTTCATTCTTAATTTGTTTTTGGTGGTTTTGAGGGTTAGGGTTCTTTCTGAACTCCTTTCTAGGGTAATGTTCATTCTTAGCTTGTTCTATTTCCATTCTCGATATTTTGTTTGACATTTCTTTGATGATTCTAGCCATATCATCCATTTTGTCCTCTAAAGATCTTCCTGATCCAGAGGGTGCTCCTTTCTCCCTATATCTCTTGATTTGTTTGTTTCCCGTATCAAATTTATCTTTCATCTTTCTTGATGCCATCATATTAGATTCGATTTCGAGGGCATCATCTTGCATCTTAGTAAGATCTACTAATCTTCTCTCCCTTAATAACAAGGCGAAGTCAGGGTCAAAAGCTCTAGTGAAAGTCACTTTCACTATAGGTTGTGAGGGATTAATCTTGGTTGGGATCTTATTGTACAATTTGTTAAACCGTTGTGTAAACTCGAGGACCGATTCAGAGTTTTTCTTTCAAAGAGCTCCAAATTCGATCAGATAATAAAGATGGTTTTTCCAATCACCCCATTGTCTGATAAAAGAATTTTAATATTCATCATATGATGGTATAGATCCGACAGCTAGGCATCGAAACCAGTTTCTTACTTTCCCTTTAAAATTTTGAACCAAGAGTCTGGATTAAACATCTTCATGCCCCAATCCAAGAATTTCAGTGAATTGACCGAAAAAATTTATGTGTTTGGTTGCTGTCAAGTTGCCTTCTGCCATGAACTTAGGAAGTTTTTTCATGTAATTTTCTGGAAAATCATGGAGAGGGACTGGTAGAACCAGAGGGGTGTATCTTGCAGCAAATTTTGCAAATATCTGAAGAGGCGGTGCTTGGCCACCTACTCCTCCCCCTTGACTGCCCGCGGCAGCACCTCCAGCCCCACCTCCTCCGGCCGCGGCCATTGTGAAGTTAACAATTAAAGTATGGGGGTTTTAAGGATGGGTTTAAAAAGACTGATTATCAAAGGGGAAGAAACTTGAGAAAGAAGAGCTTGGGGAATGTGGAATGGTTCCTTCAGAACCACAGGGTGAGAATACAGGAGAATCAATAGAAGTTGAGTCAAGATATATAGGATAATTTTTTGAGTTTTGAGATGTAGGAAACCGAACTTTGAGAAGGGAGGGAGAATGAATCACTACAGGAAGTGAGGAAACTCTTCATTTTCTATCGGTGTGGGAAAAGGATGATAAATCCTCGGTCTCAAAGACAAGAAAAACCAGATCTGATTCAGGGGGCGTGACTTTATCAACGAGGTATTTCCCATAAAGAGGTGGAATACTTGATTCACCGCGTTGATCTTCTAAGTCAGACTGTGTAAACTTAGATCGAAAATTTTTATTTGTGGATGAGACAGTCTGGCAGAAGTATCTTCTTGATTTAAGAATTTTTTCGGTGTCCAAAAAAGAAATCTGCTTGTTGTCTAGATTCTTTCTGGTGTTTTTCTGGTTAAGAGCCAACTTAAACAATGTGGAGTCGCCAAGTGCAAGACAAAGGTAGCCTTAGAAGGTTTTCAAACTTTGTTCACTATCAAAGAAAGAAAGCGTCAATGTTGTTCTCCCCATGGAAAAAACTTTTCTTCTTCGTTCCCTAGCAACGACACCAAAAAGATGTTGTTCTTGACTTTATACTTCAAGGCTTTAAAGTATACTGTCAAGGCATTTAAAAAAATAGAGGGAGCTAAGAATAGAAAAAATACTGACAAAAAGGTAAAGCGTATTGTCAGTTTCTCAACTGTCTCTGTCAAAATTCCTAGTTTTCCTGGATAATGATATCTCTCTCAATTACTGCCCATGAACGTTCTAAGTCAACCCGGTTATTTGTTGTTTGTAAAATAGTGTTAAATAAATTTAGAGCAATGCTGATTTGATCCGAGAGACCGGGCTCAATGTTAGGCTACCTTGCAACTGGTACTATCATGAAGGAGGAAAGTAAAGGAGGATAAAGTTCTATGTTTTCTTTTTAGGTTGGTTATCTCTATTCTAAAATGTAACAAGAATGATGTCAAAACACAAATAAATAGTATGACCAAATTGTAGGCCATTTCTTGTATTTGAGTTAAATTTTAAAGAAAAGAAACATGCATGATATGGAGAAAAACATAAAGCTATTAGAAAAGTGAGGCATTAATTTCAGAGGAATCTCACATTGTAACAGAAGACTATGAAATGAGAAAAATATTAATGAAGCATATGATGTTGAAATCTAAGCATCTATAGGTCTTGTATCTGTTGATAACGAATACCGAGGAAAAACTGTAAATGATTTTAAATAACAAGAATAATAATTTCCATGGTAGAGGTTGTACTAAATTGTAGCTAAGCATTCATCAATTAAACATATATAATAAAGATGAGATGACAGGGAAACACATAACTCATAAGTGACAAAATCTAGAATCTTCAATCTGCATTTCTATTAATTTAGAGTCTCTTCAAAATTACTTCGCCAATAATGTTTTTTCAGAGAGATCAAAAGCCTTGTTTTAGTCTTTGTTCCCTTTATTTATACAATGGTCATCCATAATTGATGGCTAACAATCTCCTACTTTCTAGGAGAAAAATAGTTACAAAACTGCAACCTTAATCGTTGCACGATTAACTTTTGTTTATCTATCATTCCAACAGTATGAGTTTCCAAACGATACTTCATTGCTTAGTCGAAGTCTCTCCCTCCTTTGATGCTACAAATTCGATACATTTCTCCAAAAAATGGAAAAATTTTCTAGGAGGTGTTGGAAGATCTTTAGCCCCAAACAGATAAAACTTTCTTTGTACCTTTGGGAAATGGTCTTCAAAAACTTGGTCAGAAAACTTGATCACTTGCAATTTTAAACTGGGTTGTACCAACCATTTCTTTATTAGGTTGGCATCGATTTCCTTCAATTGTAAAATCTCAATCTGAATCTTCTTCAAACCTTCTTTACAGTACAACTGTTGTTTTTCAATGTTTATCTACCCCAGTGACTCAGAGCAGTCATTTTTTTCAATGCCTAATGCTTGCTTGTCCAAAGAATTGAAGATTCCTTCACAATCATCTTTGATTTCTTTGAATATATTCTAGCTCTCAGATATATTTGTTTCCCATACCTTGAGCATGATGTCTCCTTTTATTTGTTCTGTGCCAAAGAGATTTAGATTTTTCGTCGCCTCTTTATTCCCTAAACATGCAACCTCTTTCTGGAAAGTATTCCTTTTTTCTTTAGCTTCCTTTTCTAGTAAAATAATATTATTAAGAGATTTTCTTACCTCTTGAAAGTAATTCTGGATGATCCCTATTTTGGAGATCATTCTTTGATGCTCAGCTTCTATCATTGTATGTGTTTCCAGCAAGAGGGTCTGGAAATCCTTTAAATCTATAACCCGACCTTCCATCAAATTTAACTTAGCCTGTAACTGTTCTGCATGCTCCTTTTGTTGAGCAACATGCAATTGAATTTCTTGTATACTCTGGTTCATTTCATCCAGGCTTGATTTGAGTGATTGAATTTCTAGCCTTTCAACAGCCCTAGTCTACTCCAAGATTTTACTCACCTCTTCTCTGATGTTCTTCTCAACATTCTTTAACTGATCCTGTAATTGAGCTATCATGTTATTACTCTTCTTTATTATCATTCTCATGTTTCCCACGTTAAAAAAGTTCATTGTTTCCATGGATCCCATGGAACCTGCTATCTCTGTAGTGAAATCCTCCTCCTCCAAATTCTGTACATCTAGCAAGACTTTATTCTTTTTTACCATACCCCCCTCATTCATATACATCTCTTGTTTCGGGACAACCTGCCTCTTTCTATTGAAAAAATCATCAGAAGGAGGAATCTCATCTATGGAGATAGAGGTTAGGTCATCAACAAATATGGCTCTCGTTTGTGGGAATCCAAAGGTGAACTGTAAGGGGGTTAAGGAAGCTATGGGACTTCCTAGCTCTGTAGATCCTTTCCCTTCTATTGCCTTAGGAATATTTACATCGACAATAGGTGATGAAGGGGGAGTAATCTTACTGGACTCGGGAGGTGTCTCAGACCTCCTCTCTGCTTCTGTCTCTAATTTTTTTGTCTGTAAGGCCTCTTTATTATGTGGAGGCCTTTTAGTATCCTATGGGACTTTTTCGGGATTTCCCTTCTCCTGCGCTTCCTTTTCGAAGACTAGAGGAGTATTTTCTTGTTCCTGGGGAAGGGTGATTGCTTCTCCTTGCATTACTTTGGGTAGACCACTATGTCTATGCTTTTGAAAGGTCTGAAAACTAGCTTGCAAGTCGTACGACAGTGTCTGTGCTCGTTCTAACACCTCTTTATAAGTCTTAGTCCCTTTGAACATGTCATCTGAAGGGGACTTATCATGTTCATATGCTTTCATATTGCAGTGGGTCATTTGTTTTCCCACTAACTGATAAGGATTGTGCTTCCTGTGCTCAAGGTCTACCAATTTGACCTCCCCCAATGCTGTCACTTCAACCTTGGAATGACCCAAGTTGAGAAGTGAAAATTTTCCAATCTGAATGTGAAAAACATGCCAAGATTTATTTTGAGTTGTCTTTGATTCTATCCCGATTCCACTCATTACTATTTGATAAGATACCTCCTTGCACACTAGTTTGTTAGGGAGGAATTTTGGGAGAGCATGTGGAGGAGTCGAACATCCGAAAACTTTGATGTAGGAGAAATTTTCCTCTATAAACTAGTTAGCAATTTCCCGAAGGCTCCCTATGACCAACTCTGAAATCCAGAGGGGGTGCACAGTCGTATAGCATCTGGTGTAGTGGTATTACCATGAAATGACAAATCTAATAGAATGAATCCTTGGCGTTTTCTTCCCAAAGTTTAGAATGATATTCATGAATAAGCTCTGACTAAGTCAGATTCCTACTCCAATTCATCAAAGGGAAAGGAGTTGAGAAGCATATAGCATCCATGATGTATGTGGACATATTAAGGTTGTTGGTTGGCCTTTTGATCTTGCAGTCTGGTATTCCATAACCTCTCTCACTATGCTATCGGATAAAAGCTTATCCCAATTGAATCTATAACCTTCTGTGGCCTCATGCAAAAGAGGTACCCATTCCACTAGGAAGTGGGTAGGACTTTTCTTACCAAAAATCCTTCATAACATCATTGCCACATAAACCATATACTCATTTAATGACATTGTGGCATAAACACCATGTGTGTCGGCCCTGAATTTTTCTTCGTTTCTCCACCAGCCTTTTATTATGTCAGGATACGTTTGGTCCGACTCAAAACACTCTTTCCTCTAAAACTGACTGATGAAATCGATATTATAAATGTATTTGGGACAGGAAGACAATTTATACATTACTTGTATATGTTATGGTCTGAAGGAGCCGATGATGACCCCTCGACTATCCAGAATGCTCCTCATCTACACATATGCTCTCTCTAAAGCCCAACTGATCATGTCATTGTAAGTTAGGAGTCGCGACCACGTAGCCACCTTGTGAAGTTAAGACTCCGCTATATCTCGTAGTTTTTTGTCGGCATCATGGGGGAAGTTCTTAATTTCATAATTGAGAGTTTCGAAAATCTTCCTCCAAGATTTTATGGAATCGATGGCATGTGGTATTGTATCAGATACAACATCTCCATCTGGAGTCGATATCTCTACAACTTCCTCATTTTTCTTGGTGGCCTTCTTGGGCGCCATGGTGGTTATACTGGTCTAGAAACCTATTTACAGATAAAAGTGTATAAAACTGGACAAAAGTGACTCGCTACAAAGGTAAAGGTTAAGAATGAACTTCGACACACAGGACATTTATTAATCTCTAAATTTGTGTTGTAGCGAGCGTACTGATACCATCAATGAAAAATAAATGATTTAATTTGAAAGATATGTGTAGATATACAAATTCACGTCAACAATATTTGCATTTACCCGTTATTAATACTGTCGTATATCGACGATTTCGAAACTGAAAACCCAAAAATCATTGCCTTCCTTAATTCCTGAACAGCGAAAAGCAGCTTAGTCATTATTGATAATGTTTTGAAAACAACTTAATATTTTAATCTTAGGGTTTGGTTAAAGAAAACATGATTTCTGATTTAGGAACTTCGGGGATCCTGCCATCAGGGGATATGTCACAAGTAAACCCCAGATTGCAAAATTTCGATGGGATTAGCGAGGCGTTGATCATTTGTATTAAAAAACTTTAATTAATCATGATTAGTGGACAATTAATTTTTAATTTTTACTTTTCGTAAAATCGAGGACCAGGAGTTCGAAGGAGAAGAGTTTGAAAACGCTTTAGCAGAGAGAAAACCAAATCGCAAAATAATAAGGGAGAGATAATTGTGTTTATGGATTTGATTAATTATGAATTAAAGAGTTCTTTGTGGTAAACAACGGAAAAAGTAACATTCATTTCTTCCCCCTTTTTTCTTTATATTTCTTAATATTTTGAAATGGCTTTGGGATTTTGGTGCTGGGAAAAAGGGATAGTTGAAGAT
>CBVK0100830866.1:0-13197 GCA_900067695.1 Picea abies
GAGGAACCAAATTTTGAAACTTGGAAAGGAATGGGTGATTCTAACTCCTTTCTATTTTGAGCTAAGGGCGGCTCCATGGCTCAGGAAAAGATAAAGCTTCATTTTTAAAGGGTGGAAAAATTTAATCTTCGTGTCAACATAGATGGAGACCATTTGTGTAGAGACAACTAATATATTACTAATATATGCTAAAATATCCTAGATAGGAGCACACTAGATTAACCAATGAGTTATAATGCAACCAAAACCTTACATAACTTTTATGTAGTTAGATATAACAAAAGAAGAAGATTGGAGACAAATTCATACATACATATATAATGATATTAGTCTAGATCACAACAATGTATACTGTAATAAACGACAAATCTCAAGGCATTGAATTATTCAAAGAAATATCAATAACTGCAGAATGAAAAAGATTGTATAAGAATTAGTCTACAACAAATAGACATTCTTACAGTCCATAGAAAAAACAATTATCTTCACTTGAAGTAGTTCAAATCTCTGATCCGTTTCTACACAGAATTCCTTCTATAATATGCTAGCCCTGAGGGCTTCTCAATATTCATTAACAATGTATAATTTCTCGAAAACGTTCTTGGGTCTATACAATGCTTGAAAAGTCAAAAGTACTTTCTAATGAGTTTCTACTCTATTTTATACAAAAATATAGTGTCTTTTCTCCTTCTTCTTGAAGAAGCAGTTCCTAAACTTTTCATATTCTATATTCTAATGAAAAGTGGCAGAAAGGAAAAAAATTGAAGTGGTTAGGAAAAGGATGAGAGAAAAACAATCATTTTTCCTTTCCCTGTGAACTTTTTCTTCAGAGATAAGTTGTCCAAACTTCCAACTGGTTATATAGTGACTTGATTCTCTTGTATGACACTTGTTCTAGTGTTTCTTCGTTCATAGCGATGTTTTCATCAAGCGAGCTCATATCCTTCTCTAGTTTTTTCATGAAAGCATGTATTATAGTGTAAAGCTTCAAGGGCTGTAGCAGATGTTTGTCAAATAGATCAGTGGAGACAAAGGTTGTTGCTTCAACTATCTATCTCCTTCGACTCATTTTTTCTTGAACTACATTCACTAATTATTTTGTGACCAAATTTTTCCCAAGTTTATCTAATCTTGGGATATGACCATTCCTTATTAGTTCTTGGGCAACTTTGTGAGTCCTTGAACATATTTTCATCTCCTTGGTTACTTGTTTATCTGCCCTTTTCCCTACATGTTGGCAATGATATAATGCATACATGTATGTCCTTCTAGATGATTTTGAGGGTCTATACAACTTAGTAGTCTGTATTCTCCACTATCCAGGTATTAATTTCATATATACCTTCATGGATAGTGTTGTATTGTGTCAGTTGCATTTGTATTTGGTTGTTTTGGTCAATAACTATTGTAACCACATGTTTGAAGAGGTGTAGATTGACATAAATGTCAATGATGACACCTTCCATACCATTCCTCACTTTTTCTGCACTGGCCTTAAAGTTCAGGAGACTTCCTTCATCAGTATTTACTTGTTGAAGACTCTCTTCTACCTCCCTGATCATCATCTCTTTCTCTTCATTTTTCTAGCATAGCCTTTGTATATTGTCTATGGTTTCATCCATAAATGGAAATCCTACATTAGTTGTTTCCATAGGGTATTCCCTAAAATATCCTACGACAGGGACTTGAGTAACCACTAACAAAGGGGATCCTTCTATTGTTGGAACCTTTTTCACTCTTTCTTGCACAATTCTATCGGTCTTACTATTGTATATGAAACTTCTTAGATCCAATACCTCGCTTGATCGAAAAAGGTTCCCAGGGCCTGAGGCCTAAACCACTACTCATTGTTTCTACTCATGTACCTGTGGTGGACGTTCAAGGGATATACAAGTCCATTGAGTGTGTGTCACCCTCTCTTTCCTTTGTATTCTTCCTATGTCTTTCTTCTTCAACAAATTTATCTGTTTCTTCTCTTTCCTCCTTCTCTGCTAATCCCTCTGCTATTTTTATTGCTTCTTCTATCTCCTTTTCTTTTTTTGTAGATACTTTTTCTTCGGTTTCATATTTATCTCTAGATTGAGCTTTATCTTTCGCTTCATTTTCTTCCCTAGCCTTTTTTTTGTCAGCTTCTATTTTTTGTTTCATTTTAGCATCATTCCTCCTTTTCATCACCTTCTCTTTGTCTCTTCTCTTTTTATCTGTTGGTGCTCCTTCCTCCTCTTCTGTGAAACCTAAATGAATTGATATAGAGATGGGATAAGATATCTCAGCATCATGTCATTCTTCCTTTTTTTTGTCCTCCTCTCTTGTAGCTTCTTCATCCACGATCCTTCCTTTTGGTTGGCCCCACCTATTGAAAATGACTTTGTTGTAAGTTATGTCATTTTCATGCACCTCCTCTTCTTCCCAGAAATCAATGGTGTATTCATATGGGAGTCTTATGCTATTGAAGTGATATTTGATGATATTATTAGGTTCATTCCTCCTAAATATTTCCTCCCCAAAGCAGTAATAAAGTAAGATGTCCACTTATGTTTGAGCTTGCTTGGTGTTCTCAAAGAAATAGTTGCCAATGTATAGGGTTATTGGAGGCCAAATCACTTTCTGTGATCTGTATAGGATTCCTTTGACCCCATGTATGATAGTTTGATATGCCACCTCCTAAATCAAAAGTTTGTCAGGAATGAACCGAGGGAGTAAGTGGGATGGTTTTATCGCACCATATATTCTTATATATGTATCATGCTCCATCAAATACCAGTCCATGATCCTTATTATGACTTCTATGGCCTTGTCTTTCATAAAATATGGGGAGCTGAAAATAATAAATTGATACAATGGGGAAAGGAAGTGCTTGCAGATTCTTTGGTATTTTATTCGGTATTTGTGATCCCAGAGAAATTTGCACTATATGTGGATAACAACGTCAGTGGGAAATGAACTCGACTCGATGTTTGGGTACCTATGGGAAATACACATTATTTATAGGAGATATGAGGACATATGAAAACTGGGAAAGTTTCCTAGTTGTGCGTGTGTAACTACAAAGATGGCAGCTTTGATATTTTCAGACAATATGTCTCCGTAGTTGAATGAGACCAAAAAATCTACACATAAATAAATTAGGCACGTATATGATAGGGGGAAATGAGTTTCATTTGGTTCCCCATATACACTACACAACATGTCCACCATATACTGTTGGGGTATCCTTAAATTGGTCATGGGGTACCAACTCTCCGACCAATACTTGAACTTATTTTATTCTTTGTACCATGCAGGGAACAAATCTTTCGGTGTAATTTCCAACTCGGTGAGGAGTTGACCATCTAGTCTTTTTTTCCCATCTTCAATGTGATAAAATTTAGATAAATCATTAGGCCTGAGTGAAGCTATAGGTTCTTTTCTTGCATTACATACATATTGACTATTTATGTCTATGTTCTTGAAAATCCAATAAATGACATCTGCATAAGGGAAGACCGATGAATGTGTTGCCACCCTAAAAATTATTGACTTTATGATGTTCATGAATACTTGGAGCTCATCTGGATCTTCCACCTCCACATAGAATTTTGACTGCTTGAACATGTAATATACTTCTTCGCATTTTAAGGTCTCTCCATCCTTCTCTAGAATTATGAAAGTATCATCATATATGGTCCCAACAATTTCGGCCTCTATTGTTTGTTGGGAGCTGCTATATGGCTCAGGCCATGTTTATTTCGTCGTCATCTTCTTCCGTAGTGACATGTTTGAGCCTGGAAAAAGGATAAGTTTAGTGCATGTTATTTGAAATTAAGCTAAATGATTGGGAAATTATAAGAGTTACTACAATGATCAAGACATGGCAAGTTGCTTCCTGCAGATGTCAGGTTAATAGTAGACAATGCTCAAATTATCCTATGAGATTTTAGGTTGAAACATTTAGGCACCATCATATAAAGGTGAAATCAAAGCTCAAGAAAAAAACCTTTCTGATACAGATCGAAAGGGTTAAGGATGACTCCTCTGATCACATCAGAGGAGTTAGTAACAACTCCATTGATCGTATTGGAGTAGTTAGTAACAACTCCTCTAATGATATCGAAAGAGTTATTTCCAACTTTTATGATATGTGATCGGAATAAATTGTCATATTATCGAGGATTTCTGAGAGCTTAAAATAAACTCCTCTAATAATATTGGAGGAGTTGAAAGTAAGTCCTCCGATATGATCAGAGGAGTTGTTTCCAAATTTTCTGAAAGTTTTTGAAGGAAATAGTTTTATCTCTCCCAATCTCATCGGAGAAGTTTGTAGTAACTTCTCCAATGTGCTTGAAGAGTTAATTTTGAAGTCTCCTATTTAGAGTTATGGTTTGTCACAAAAAAAAGAGACTGATCCAGGAAAAAACCACGACTAGCTTAGAGGAGTGTGAGGAAACCCTAGAACCTTGTGGATTATGGGCAAGGGTGTAGAGAATGTCCATCATGGTGAAGAAAAAGGGGTGATCAGTCATTCATTCTATTGAAAGGAGCAAGTTGTACGGTTGGCAAAGGGGAAAGAAGCCAAGAGAAAAGTGACAAGAACGGGGGAATAAGATTATAAATCTAGGGAAAGGAATTAGGGGACAAGGAAAAAACTAACACTGACAAAAACCTAACCTTAACCTTAGAATAGAAGAAAAGTGGCATTCTCTTACCTGGATTATGCCACCATGTGGTGGGTATGGATAGGTGAGAGATTCAATGGAATTTATCTTGACGCATTTAATCTCAGGTTTCCTCGCTCACTAGAAATTTGTCAGATAACACTAAACTCAACCGAGTTCTTTTTATATAGAAAAAATCTCATTTGTGAAATTTAATGCAATGTTTGGGGTCGGTTTGATCAAAGGAGTTAAGAGAAAGTTCGTGAATCAGTTTGGAAGTCAAGACAGTAACTACTGCAATATGTTTGGAAGAGTTGAAAGTAACTTCTATGAACATATCAGAGGAGTTAGAAGTAACTCCTTTGATATGATCAGTGTTTCTCCCATCTCTCGAGATATCATTGTGTATCAGAGAAAAAGATAGGAAATCCTATGAACTGCTCAGAGTAGTTTGAAGTAACTCCTCTGAACTTCTCAGAGGAGTTTGAAGTAACTCCTCCGAACTTCTTGGAGGAGTTTGAAGTAACTCTGCCAATTTCAAAATTGGATTGTAGCACAAAGTATTTAATTTTTATTTTTTTCCAAGTGAAACATGAGTGATAAAAAAAAAAATTGATATGGGGAAGAAGAATTATGAGGTTTTCTCTTAGGGTCAAAAGATAAGGGGCTCCATTTTTTAGGGAGAGAAACAATATCAAACAAGAAAAGGAGAATTGTAGTGCCTGTCACAGAAAATGGTGACACATTGGGAAAATCCTTGGATCTTTGCAATATGATGTCTACACATGATTTAGGAAGAGTGATCGATCATAAAAAATCATAAGATAGAATAGATAGGTCCCATAACTTTCATATTGAAAAGATTGAGGTGATTCAAAGAGAGGTGAGACATTTTCTGACTAACATATTGTTTTCAAATTTATATCCAAGTCTCATGGTAAATGGATAAAAATGAAGCTGTAGCTATTAAAATAGAAACAAGACATCAAGAATTTTGAGAATACAAGTCATAATGCATTTCTCTAGTGTCATTCTCCTGCCAACAAGTCTTCATAGCCCCGACAGAGTCACCGCGGTGTCACAAACCTTGCTCTGCTGCCAACGAGCATCCATAGCCCCAGTGAAGATACATGCATGTTCCATGTGATCTAGAAAGTATTTCCCCAAGCCCTTACCTTTTATAATATTTGATTCTCTTTTATTTATAGATATAGGTGGATGTGGTGATTCCAAATAACCTTTAAATGCACTAGGGATGACACTTGTGATGCTGAGATATGCTAACTTGATTATAGATGATAAAAATTCCAGAGTCGTGATTCCTAGTTGATACAGGAGGATCTTGGAGGCCACATACCTATTCAACTGGATCAAAATAGTTTTTTGGCAACTTACTATTTTTAGTAGTTTTTTGGGTCCCAAACATCCGTGGCCATTTTGAGGTCCTAAACGACGTTGTTTTTCACAATTATACACCTCAATGAAATCCAATGGCTTTGATTGAGCCCCCCTAAATGAATCTCCTTTCCAATTCCTTTCCAACGAGCCATCATTCTCCCTAAACAAAGATCATATGCAAAATCTACGAACCCAGGAAGTTGATGTACTAACTTACCCCAATGGGGCCCACATGACTTTTGGTGCTTCATCTCCTAGGGTTAGGTTTTTGGATGTCTATGGTTTTGGAATTCATGTTTATTGTAAAAATGCCTTCGGAGCCTCATTGTACTCATCTTCTTGTGAATGAGCGTATTCATCACATCTCTTCTCAGAGATAAGTTTCCACCATTCTAGCAAGCTTGTTTTTAGTCTGCATTTTACAGTTTTCAACATATTTCTTATTTAATAGAATTCAAGTTTTACTTTATCTCTATTATTGTTCACTATGTCTCTATGTGAATATTATAAATCTGTGTTTTCATTTCCTTCCACTCATAAATACGGATCAATGGTATAAAAGTAGTCTTCTCCTTGTCGTTTTTTAGTGCATGTCCCTCACATAGTCAAGGTATAGAGAGTTGTGTCTCGAGCGTGTTTCTCTTGAGTACAAATTCTATCACATGCCCAAGAAACCATCCATAGAAGGTGAAAATAAATAAGAAGGGAAACAAGATCCTTTCAAAATGTTTCTCGAGGAATCCCTTGAGTGACAAAGGGACAAGACGATGGAAAACTTTGCACGAATCTTTCGATGGTTGTTGACAAGCGATGCATCCACCTCAAGATGAGGCACCACCCCCTTCAAGGTATACATGAATTTTGATATTCCTATATTTGAATTTTAAATAGATATCGATGTCGTAGATAAATGTTTAAAATATATAGAAGGGTATTTTTCTGTACACATCTGTTTCGATAGAGAAAATATTACATTTTCACTCTTCAAGATCGTCCCCCATGTCAAAGATTTGTGGGAGACTTTCTATGAGCAAAAGGAAATAGAGGGCTCCAAATTATTTGCAGTTGTGCCCACTTGGGGTTCCTTCAGGGATATTGTTAAGGAACAATAATATCCAGTTGGAAGTTATGATGAATTATATACAATATGGACCATACTGCAGCAGGAAAAAGACCAAAGAGTGCCAGATTTCACCATTGTCTTTCATACATTGTGCACCAAGATAGGTATAAAAAATTCTAAGTGAAATATGGTGCTCAAGTACTGTGACGGTCTACATAGAAACATCCATATAGAAATGGATTGTTTGGAAATCTCATCCTTGGGCTTGGCCTATCGATATGTTGTCAAAATGGAGAAGAAGCATAAACAAAAGACGTGACATTTTCGTTCTGGGAACCCCTCACAGCAGAAGCAAGGAAAGGGTACCCTCAACCCGCAAAATAAATGATAGAGAAAATATGAAAAACCTCCGGACAACCAGTCCAAGCCAAAAGAAAAGAAGGACAATGGGTAGATGAAAAAAGATACAAGAAAGTGGTGTGAATTCCATAAGAGCCCCTAGAATAACATTGTTGATTAATGCTCAAAGAAGTCATTGGTGGTTGAGGTGAAAGCCTCTGAATTATATGTGGGTTGTGAATCTAAGTCAGAACCGAAAAAGGGGAGACATATGATTGACATGGAAACTAGTGCCATTGTTGCTACCACCAAGATCCATCACGGTGAACATGATGATCCAAAGGAAGGAGGGTGCCTCTTTCATTCATAGATGTGGGTGAAAGGAACTCCACTGCACTTCATTGTTGATAGTGGTAGCTAGAATAATCTCATATTAGCAGAGGTCATCAAGCAACTAGCCCTGCTGACAATGTCACACCCACAACCCTACACCATCGGATGGCTCTCTGAAGGAAGCAATCTTCGCATTAGCCAACAGTGTCACCTCTCGTACGACATCAATCCATTCAAAGATTAGGTATTGTGTGATATTTCTTCCCTTGAAGTTTTTGATGTTCTTTTGGGCCAACCATATTTATGGAAATGCCATCTTGTATATGAGTCTAGGCCTCACAATGTTATTATTACTTTGAACAAAAAATTGTACAAGATACCCGAGGTAGTCCCACCTAGTGCTAATTCCTTGATCTCTGCCAACTAATGCAGGAAGGTCATTTATTAGACCAAGAAGATTTTCTTCTTTCTGATTCACTCTCATAGTGAGAAAATGTTTGCATACACATCCATGACCTCTATGTCCGACATCTCCATGCAACAGAATCAATTGGATAAGGTCATGGAAGAATACAAAGACATATTCTCATCAGCTATGAGGGTACCTCTGCACTATCAAGTCAACCATCCCATCGATCTGACCCCTGACACACCGCTACCCAATGGGCTAGTTTATCACTGCTCTCTGCTATAAAATGAGGAGATAAAGAGTTAGATCCAAGAATGAATCCACAAGGGGCACATTTTACCCATCTCATCACCTTGTTGAGGCTCAATTGTGCTGGTGCAGAAGAAAGAAAAGACCTTGTGACTCTGCATTGATTACCGAGCCCTAAATAAAATCATAGTCAAGAACAGGTACGTGATTCCATGAATCAACGATATCCTTTATCAGCTCAAGGGGGGAAAATACCTGAGTAAGATTGATCTGAATTCTAGCTACCATCAGGTCCCAATAGTACAGACAGATGTATGGAAAACTTCCTTCAAGTCAAAAGAAGTCCTTTTTATATGGATGGTCATGCCCTTTGGTTTGAAAAATGCCCCAACAACTTTCATGAGGATGATGGATGATATATTGTGGCCTTTCACTAATTATTTTGTGGTAGTGTATCTGGATGACATCCTCATCTACAACAAGACCTGGGAAGAACACTTACAGCATATTCATAAGTTTTTGTTTACTCTACGACAACACAAGTTATATGCCAACTTGGAAAAATGTTCCTTCAACATCGACAGGGTCCAGTACCTAGGATACATTGTTGATGCACATTGTGTGCATGTTGATCTAGCCAAGATCCAATTTATTTGTGACTGGCCAGCCCCAACCATGCTCACTTAGCTTCAAAGCTTCTTAGGCCTTGCAAATGTCTATTGCAGGTTCGTGTTGGGATTCTCCCATATTGCATGGGCTGTCAGCCAAATAACCAGCGGTGGTGGTAAGGAAATATTTATGTGGGGTATGTCCCAAGAGAAAGGGTTCGATGATCTGAAAAAGTGATTGTGCTCAACCCCAATTCTTTCATTACCTGACCTACAATATCCCTTTGAGATCAATACAGATGCTTCAGACTATGTTGTGGGCGTAGTCCTCACTCAACATAGCCACCCTGTGGCCTATCATAGTGAGACACTATAATATTTCGTTCATAAGTACCCTACTTATGACAAATAAATGTAATCCATTTTGCAAGCCTGCCGCCAGTGCAGGCATTACATTATCGGGAAGAAGACAATCATCCACACTAATCATAAGTCATTGTAGTTCATGTAGACACAAGGAAAAATGTATAATGACCACCATGAGAAGTGGTCCACATATTTGCATCATTTCCACCTCAATATCAAGTACAAAATAGGAAGTACAACCAAGTTGTTGATTTCCTCAACCGACCTCCAATCACAACACTCACCACAATTCTATACTCTTGCAGCCATGAGACCCCTAGATGGCCCCACCTCTATGAGATAGATCTTGACTTAGCCAACACATACTAGATGTTGGGTGCAAACAAAACTATCACTAATTTCCATCTTTAGGATGAGCTATTGTGTCGTCTAAGCCATATCTACATTCCATCAAGCGAGCGAGTGAAGTTTATTTTGGAAGCCCACTACAATTGGGTGGAAAGACACTTTAGCATGGAAAAGACATTGACAATGTTGCAACAACATTTCTACTAGTCAAAACTTCGATAGGATGTCATCAAGTATATCTGGTCTTTTACTATCTATGTTATTTCCAAACCATCCACTAAGAAACAAGGATTTTACACTCCTTTTCCTACTCCTTACAGGCCCTGGTAATCCATCTCAATGGACTACATGTTGGGCCTTCTATCCACCAAGAGGGGAAATGACTATGTTTTTATGGATGTTGATCTCTTTTCCAAGATGGCGATTCTGGATGCCTGCAGGAAGAGCCTCATAGCGGAGGCCACTGCCAATATCTTCTTTGAACAAGTGTGGGTACACTTTGGGATCCCAAACACCATTATCTCAGATCAAGATATTTTCTTCCTCTACACATTTTGTTCAAGCTTTTGGTCACTGCTAGACACCAAGCTCATCAAATCCACTTCCTTCCACCCCCAAACAGATGGAAAAATTGAGGTCGTTAACCGGATGATTGTGCACATCCTGGGCATGTACAGTTCCAAGCACCCCCACACATTAGATGAGATTCTTCCTTATTTTCAACACAGCTACAACAGAGCCATACATAGCTCAACCAACCAGAACCCCTTTGAATTGGGCTTGGTGTTTCAACCATTGGGTCCCATGGATGTTGTAGTACCCCTTGTAGCCACCCAGGTAGACTCATTGCATGCTCCAACTAAAGATAACAAATCCACCCTGTTCATTGAGCCGATCCAGGACATCTGCCAATAGTTTCAAGATATTTTACAGAAGTCTAATGCCAAGTACAAGCAGCACCATAATCCACATCAGGTGCCACACCAGTCTCAGGTGGTAGAAAAAGTTTGTTTGTGCTTGTAGAAAGAACGCCTTACAAGGCCTCATTGGAAGCTTCGACCACTCTTTTATGGACCTTACACCATCACTAAGGTTACGGGTGCCAATTATTTTGAGTGAAAACTTCCCTCCTTCCTTGGATTGCACCCAATGTTCAATGTTCACCTCCTTTAGCCTTACCTTTCACCATTATTGGACACCTCAAAGATAATAGAACAATTGACACCAAAAAGGCTCAACCCTAGCTACATGGAAGAAGAATCCATTGATCATATCATGGAAACACAGGTCAAGGGAACTCACCAGCAGTGGATCCAAATTTATCGAGTTTTCAATGAAGGGCAACTCTTGCACTAAGTGGCTCACTCGAGGCCAAATTCAACAGAAATTTCCTCATCTGATGGGGGAACTCAACGAAATGGATATCATTGCTTCCTAACATGGGAGGATTGATCCATGAGGATCTCAGTGGCCACCTACCTATTCCAACTGGCTCAATTTTTTTTTTGGCAACTTAATATTTTTAGTAGTTTTTCTCATCCCAAATGTTCGGGGCCATTTTGAGGGCCTAAACAACATTTTTTCACAATCGAGCACCTCAATGATAACATAAGGCTTTGATCGATCCCCCTAAATGAATATCTTCATCAATAATTTTCCAAAAATCTATGATGCACCCTAAATGAAGATTTTATGCAAAAGTTACGACCCCGATAAGTTGATGTACTAACTTACCCCAACAGGGCCCACATGACTTTTCACTCATCTCCTAGGGTTTGGATTTTGGATGTCTAGGGTTTTGGAATTCAAGTTCATTGTAAAAATGGATTCAGAGCCTCATTGTACTCATCTTCTTTTGAATGAGCGTATCCATCACATATTGATCCAGATGGATGTCGGTGGCCTCCCACCTATTCCAGCTGGCTCATTTTGGCAGTTTTCCAATTTGGCAGTTGTTTACCCAGTTTTCGGGTCCCTGACTTGCAAGGCCGTTTTGAGGCCCTAAACAACGTTTTTTAGGGCTCTCCACAGTCAAAATGGACTTTGATATATTGCAGAAAAATGTGTAGTCCTCAGATACACCTTTCCAACGGGCTATCATGCACCTAAAACGAAGATCATATGCAAACGTTATGACCTCGAGAAGTTGATGTACTAACTTACCCAAACGGGGCCCACATGACTTTTGGTGCTTCATCTCCTAGGGTTAGGTTTTTGGATGTCTAGGGTTTTTGAAATTTCTGTTTATTGTAAAAAGGCCTTCAGAGACTCATTGTAATAATATTCTTGAAAATAAGCGGAGCCGTCACATCTCTTCTCAAAGATAAGCCGCCACCATTCTAGCAATCTTATTTCCACTGCATTTTACAGTTTTAGTTTATTTCCTTATTGAATAGAAACTAGTTTTACTGTATATCTTTTATTCTATGTTAATCTTCTTTTGATAATAATTTGTATTCATTTCGTTCTGCAAATATGTTCTAGATCAGTGGTATCAGAGCGGTCTTCTCCTTGTCATTCTTAATGCATGTCCCCAACGAGGTGAGAGTACAAATAATTGGGTCTCAAGCTTATTTGTCTTGAGGACAAAAGATCTCGCACTTCCAAACGACCTCTCATGGAAGAAGAAAATAAAGATGAAGGGATAGGATATCCCTTCAAAATGTTACTCGAGGAAGTGCTCACGAAAGAGAGGAACGAGATGATGGATAGTTTTGTGCAAATCCTTCGATGACTACCAACAAGCGACACATCTTCCTCAAATGGAGGCACTTCCCCCTTCAATGTACAAATCAAATTCGATATTCCTATATTTGAAGGTCAGATATATGCATATGCGGTAGAAAAATGGTTGAATCTTCTATAAGGGTATTTCTCTATCCATAACTTCTTGAATAGAGAAAAGATTACTTTTGTGCTCCTCAAAGTTGTCCCCCATGTTAAAGATTAGTGGGAAACTTTATGTGAGAAAAATGAAACAAAGGAAACCTCATTGTTTATAGTTGCAGTCACCAGGGAGTCCTTCAGGGGTGTTATTAAAAAACAATACTACCCTGTTGGAAGTTATGACGACCTATAAAAAAAATCAACCATGCTACGACATGAAAGAGACCAAGCAGTGCTCGAGTTCACAAATATCTTCCATACCTTGCTCACAAAGCTAGGGATCAAATATTCTGAGTGAAATCTGGTTCTCAAGTATCATGGTGTTATGCATAGATACATCCAAGCCAAAATGGAGTTTTTGTACATCTCTTCCTTGGGTGCAGCTTACCGATATGTTGTCAAAATTGAGCAGAATCTCAAACAAAATATGAGACAATTTGGGCCTGGGAACCCCTCACAACCAAATCCAGGAAAGGGTGGACCCAAACCGTAGAACAAAGGACAGAGAAAAGGTGTACATCCTCAAGACAACTAGCCTAGGCCGTAAGCAAATAAGAACACCAG
>CBVK0100830867.1:0-10650 GCA_900067695.1 Picea abies
CAATCAGCAAAAGCTATACAATCGGAGTGTGTTGATAATAAATTTGTGGAGTTTCTTCTTTTGTGGTGGTGGATTGTAGACATGGGTACATCTCACTGGCCTCTACTGGCCTTCAAAATATGTGATCTCTTGAGTGTGTTGACAATAAGTCTGTTGAGGTAATTTTTCTCATGGTGGTGAATTTTATATTTGTGTACAGCTTACACCTAAAATCCATAAAGAAAAAGTCTACAGGGATTTGCTTATCATGGAGCAGAAACGTGTCAAGGGTTCTATGCTATACAAAAGTTTCTGTTTTTCCAAATCACCCATAAAAGATTTGAAATTTCCAATCAGCAAAAGCTATACAATCGGAGTGTGTTGATAATAAATTTGTGGAGTTTCTTCTCTTGTGGTGGTGGGTTGTAGACATGGGTACATCTCACTGGCCTCTACTGGCCTTCAAAATATGTGATCTCTGACTGTGTTGACAATAAGTTTGTTGAAGGTAATTTTTCTCATGGTGGTGAATTTTATATTTGTGTACAGCTTACTGGTCTCCACTGTCCAAGTTTTCTTATGATGGTGGATTTTACAAATGGGTACAGCTCACTGGCCTCCAATGGCCTTGAAAATTTGTGATCCATGGTCACAAAATTAGAGTGAATTGATTGCCGTTACAATATTCTCTGGAAATGGTGCCTCTACATCACCCATAACAATTTTGTAAGAAGTAAGCTACGTCATCCACAATTAAATTCTCGAAGTGAAACTTATTATTTTTTTTTATCAGTGGTTTCACCAAATTTCCGAACCCAGAACATAACCTTTTATCCCTAGTCATTGCTGTTTATACGAGAACTTAACAAATTGGCCCTAACACTAAATCTTCATTAATGAATTAGTAGCCAATATTAAAATTTTTGCAAGATTATGCCTAAAGTATGTTTCGCGTGGTTGGGGGGTTATTTCGAGTACCCGCTCGACCTGCTTTTCTCCAGAGTCTTGGCAAAACATCTTCTAGAGACCACAAGCCCACTGAAGGACAGCGTTGTCAGGAAAAGCTTTTCAAGTATTAATGTTTGTTTATATTTCTGGGATCATGTACTGCTGGAATTGTGAATGTTTTAACGTCTTTCTCTGTCACAAAAACAGTGGCATTGCGTTCATCGATAATTCGAAAGATTTAAGCAGAGAAATCCTTGATATAAACAGGAATCCATAAAAACACCTGATTTTCTCAGTGCAACCTCAAGTCTAGCGCCTTTTTTAAATCGTCCATGATCCCTCTTCTAGCGCCCTTTTTAATCCACACAACAGGAATTTCTGAGAAATTATATTTGTATTTTACAGTTCTTTTATTAGGAGTGTAGTGGGGAGGGAGTAATATGATATCCAGTATGTTTGATAATTAATTATTTGTTTGTCTTTTATAGGTTTTTAAGTTAAAAAGTTGAGTTTCAGATTCGGTTAACAAGGCTTGTTTATACTCATGCCTGCGTTTTCATGGTTTGTTTATATTCGGAGTGCGGTTCTGGATAGTCATTTGATCTTGAGCTGGTCAAGGGAACCCAAAACCTAGTGCAGCTTCGGATTTGGTTAACAAGACTTGTTTATATTCATACATGCTATTTCATGGTTTGTTTATATTCAGAGTACGATCCCTGTACTCTGATCTTGAGATTGTCAAGCGAATTCATAGCATGACGATGAAGAAATATTGCTTACGGTTTTTCACAATGTTATCGAATCTCTTTCCTATTTGGTCCTTTGTTAATAGTGCAATTCCCTCAATTATGTTAAGTTTTCACTGCTGTTGATTACATTGGTGGCAGTCTCCGAGTTAAAACGTAAAAATTAAAGTTTTTAGACATCAAATTAACAAAATTAATTTTCTTATTTTTAGACATCAAATTAGCAAGATACTTGTTTGTAATGAGCAAAAAAATAGGATACTCCATAAGGCCAATAGTTCCCCCTTAGTATTAGTTTCTGAGCCACAATTTATATTAATGTTGAAAATACTCAAAATTAGGCGTTTTAGGATAGCCCCCACACCACAACTAATTCCCCCATTTTGAGAAGAACCATCAAAAAAGCTAACAGCCAAATTCTCCTTAGCAAAAAATAGGATACTCTATAAGGCCAATAGTTCCCCCTTAGTATTAGTTTCTGAGCCACAATTTATATTAATGTTGAAAATACCCTGTGCCACGATTTATATTAATGTTGAAAAAATGTTGAAAATACCCAAAACTATGCATTTTAGGACAGCCCCCACACCACAACTAACTCCCTCATTTTGAGAAGCACCATCAAAAAAGCTAACAGCCAAATTCTCCTCTAGCAAGGGGGTTGAACTATTATTTGAGAGTGAGCAGTTTGAACTTTTTCCATCTCACCCAAATCTAGCAAAAACTTGATTACACATTTTAGAAAGAGACAAGTTTTGATCCTAAAAAATAATTAGATTTCTATGTCACCAGAGTTACTAACAGATGAAACATGGCATTTCCTTCTACATTTCCTTCATACCCCATAACTGGAAGCTCTCACGGAGTTGGCCACAACCCCAAACTCTTTGAATTTGAAAGACATTAAAGATAAACTTCCCTTCCACATTTCCTTCTTACCCCATAACTGGAAGCACTCACGGAGTTGGCCACAACCCCAAACTCTTTGAATTTGAACTTTTTCCATCTCACCCAAATCTAGCAAAAACTTGATTACACATCTTAGAAAGAGACAAGTTTTGATCCTAAAAAATAATTAGATTTCTATGTCACCAGAGTTACCAACAGATGAAACATGGCATTTCCTTCTACATTTCCTTCGTACCCCATAACTGGAAGCACTCACAGAGTTGGCCACAACCCCAAACTCTTTGAATTTGAAAGACATTAAAGATAAACTTCCCTTCCACATTTCCTTCTTACCCCATAACTGGAAGCACTCACGGAGTTGGCCACAACCCCAAACTCTCTGAATTTGAAAGACATTAAAGATAAAACTTCCCTTCAACATTTCCTTTTTAGCCCATAACTGGAAGCACTCACGGAGTTGGCCACAACCCCAAACTCTCTGAATTTGAAAGACGTTAAAGATAAACTTCCAAACTTTTATGGAAAAAGAGCATTAAACCATCAAATGACTTAATGATTCTTCCTCTCCACACAGAACATACCTACTTGGGCCAATGGAGTGGCCACAACCCCAAACTCTCTGAATTTGAAAGACATTAAAGATAAACTTCCAAACTTTTATGGAAAAAGAACAATAAACCATCAAATGACTTATTGATTCCTCTCTCCACACAAAACACACCCTCTCCACACAGAACACAGACCAAATGAACCGGTTTTTGACAGATTATCCCAAGTCAAAATTCTATTTTCGATCAATTAACTAAAAAGTTAATTCTTGAAGGAAATATGCCACTTCCAAACGTTAATCAACAACTCCTTAGAGACACCCTCACTGTCTTCTAAAAATTGTACACAAAACCAGAACGTTTTAAACCCCTCACATAGGTCTCCCATTCAAATTTTTGCTCTCGCAAGATATTAAGAATCTCTGCGATTTTCCAAATGAAACCAGTCAAACCCTCTGTATCCAAAGTAGATACTTGAGTCAAAATTTTAATTCATACTTAAAGCCCTCTTCTAAAGAGTTTACCTCATAAGGATAAATTCTTTTAACAATAATAATTCCTCCCCTGGCCAACTTGCTTCCAAAAATTGTGACTTCTGTGCACTGAAAGTCATTCCAGTGTTATTGCAAAACAAGTCAAGAGCATTCTTTAAGACTTGGCATTGCAAAACAAGTAAAGAGCATCCTTTAAGACTTGGCATTGCAAAACAAGTCAAAAGCATCCTTTAAGACTTTCCATTCAACGAAAGAGCCTTTTTTCAAACAAACTAACATTATCCACAAACAACGAGTGAGTAAGCTTCATTCTATTTTGCTACCAAGACTATTTCAATTTTACCATCTTCAACAAAGCTTCAAAAGTATTGTACTTGGACCTTCATCAATTAGTAAAAACAAAAAAGGAGAAAGATGACAACTCTACCTCAATTCTCTAGTCCTGTTGAAGAAGCCAAAAGGACTAACATTAATTATTACAGAGAAATTTGCTGAGCTGACACACCCCATAATGCAATCAATCGTTTATAGACAGAGACCAATATGGAGTAAAATTAATTTGAGAAACCCCCAATCAACTCTATCATAAGTTTTCAACATATCTAGTTTTAGAACCAAAGCTTTTGATTTTTTTTTTTGTTTATATACTATGCAGAACTTCTTGAGCCACGCCAATTGCATATGTAATCTGCCTATTCTCCAAGAATCAGAACTGTTCCTTTGATATACCTTTTGAGAGGCAAGGTTTGATCCTAGTAGCAATGATTTTTGTGATTAACTTATAAATCAAATTACACAGAGAAGTGGGTCTAAAATTTGCAACTGAGCCACGCTTATTACTTTTAGGAATAAGATATAGAATTTCTTTGAGAGCCCCCCCATTTACCTTCTCCTTACGTGTGGAATCCTCCACCACTTCCAACAGCTCGGAGTCCAAAATATCAAAGAATTCTATGAAAAATTCAACAGTCTAACCATCCGGCCCAAGACTTTTCGAAGCAGCCAAACCTTTCAAAGTGGTTAACACATAACAGAACATGGTCATTAGTTCTCTTTTCAGATTCCAAAGAAAAAAACCTAGGTTTGAATAACTTCCAGCTGATGAACAATAGAGAGATTCTCCTGTGCTTTAAAGCTATTTTGAAAATACACAACAGCTTCCTCTTCCAATTCCTTCCGACTTGTAGCTGAAGATCCATCTCTTCCTTTATGATATTCCAAATAGAATTACTGTCTTCTAAAGTTGTCATAGGAGTGAAAAAACTTGTATTTTTGTCTCCAGAAGCAAGCCAGGTAACTTTACTTTTTTGTCTCCGAGTCTCCTCCTCCTGCTTTAACAAATCCATTTTCCTCCGCTCTTTCTCTGCAACCAAATCCCTATCAGTGTCCCTCTCAAAACCCCTAGGTAGTGCAGAGTAAAAATTTTCTAAATCCACTTCTAGGTGGACTAATTCCTCTTTAGATTTTTTCTTTGTATTTCTCTCCCATTTAATAAAGTTTTAATTTTTGAACAAATGAATAACCAAAGATTTCATTAGTTTTAATTTTTTAACAAATGAATCAATTGGAGAAGAGAACTCTAAAGTCACAAACTTGTGCCAATTGTAGCTTACTAGATTCACAAAATCTGGTTCAGTTAATCAAACCAAATTAAATTTAAATGAAACTATATCTTTTCCTACTCTTGTTCAAATTGTAAAACCACATGCATATGGGCAGAAATTTTAATATTAACCACCCACGACCTCTATTTGAGACCTGCAACCACGAACTTTTCACTAATTAAAAAGCGATTCAACCTCTTTGCAACATAATCCTGATCCCCTCTCCCCTTTCTACATGTTGGCAAAATATTAACAGGTTCAACATCGATTAGCCCTTCACCCTGAAATACTTGATTAAAAAAGGAACCCAATGGATCTCTACTTGAGGAATGGCTCCAAATTCCCCTCGCAGAAACAATAAATTCAAATTGCCTCCCAAAATTGAATAAGGTTTACTTCAAAATACAATCGAACTTCAAATTGTCCTAGAACAACTGCCTATTCCCATACAGCTCGTAACAGTGAACCAAGTTCGAATCCACATGTAAAAAGCTTCAATATTCCAGAAAGTTAGAGGACAACTCGTTAGCAGAACCCATAAATGGCGAACCCTGAAATGATATTTCTGCGGATTAAGTAGTTGTGACCACTTTTTAACCATAAGACTACCAGAGTCGTGTATCCAGAGCCTTTCCAGAATCCTCTCTACATCTCTTCTGTCGTTCTAAATTGAAAGCAAAATCACCCACGAACAAGCACCAAAACCTCTGGAGAATACCCCAGCAAGGGTTTCCAGTTTTCCTCCATCCACCAGTCAATGTCAAACTTAGACAACACCCTATAGCTAAATCGCCCCACCATAGCACATAAAGAAAGAGCAAAGACCTCGTGCATACTCGCATCTCTTTTCAAGACCATCTTGGAACAATTTCACCTTGGTTTCCACGATTTAATCTCACAAAACCTCCTTCCATTTCCCATAGGCCCTACAAAAATTCCTCTTGTTCCAACTACCCCTTCCAGTCTCTCCTTTCCCTCAGAAATGCATAAAGCTTGTTTTTTATAGGCTCCAGGCGAATTCTTTAGTCCCATCTCCTTTCTGGAACAATGTCCAACCACAACGAGCTCTTTCAACCTCCTTTGAAGTTCAGGAAAGCCGCGCTCCAGAGTATTCTTTGCTAAGAACGAAACTCTAGGCCCACCCGTTGCTTCCAATTAAAATAGGTCATCGATGATCCCAATGTTCCTCGTGTCCTCCTTGCATCCACTGAACCAACCCCTGATAGAGGGTCCGGCTCTACCGCTTCTTCCGTAAGTCTGTTATTGAATAAGGAGTTTGACACATACTTCAACAATCTTGTATTCTTTAACTCTTCATGATACACCACATTAGACTTAAAAAAACTTGCTTGTCACCATAAAACTTCATCCTCTAACCATTGTCTCACTAGCATAAAAATAAAATCACAATATCCACAGATTAATAACCTAATGACAATTAGCACGTAACCATAGTAACCCACTATCTCTTGATTGACTATTCTAACACAATAACCATCACCACACTAAACTAGTGCCACACTAACCATTGATCATTACTCACTAATCCACAATCAATACTTTATAATCCTCTTGATCAATTAATCAATTGACTATTTAACCCATTAATCTACTAAGGAGTAATGTACTAACTACTTAATTTATGAACATATTAACCGAACCATTTAACCCATTAATCTACTAAGGAGTAATGTACTAACTACTTAATTTATGAACACATTAACCTAGTGACTTAGTAACCCACTAACAATCCAACATACCAATACACTAATTCATTACAATACAAATTTTTGTTATTCATTTTATTAAGTATAATTTTTTTATTAATCTACCAAGGAGTAATCTACTAACCACTTAATTTATGAACACATTAACCTAGTGACTTAGTAACCCACTAACAATCCAACATACCAACACACTAATCCATTACAACAACAAAGAGTTTTTAGTTATTCATTTTATTAAGTATGAAATTTTCTTTAGATGGAATCAGAATATCCACAATATTTATTGTTGTTTGTCGATGTTTTAGATCCATAACATGATCCATTTTCAGGACACAAAGTTTAGGTTTGAGATGAGAAGAGGTGCAATTATAAATATTAAAAAAAGAGACAGAAAACATGATCCATTTTCGTCCACAGTATTATTTGTTGTTTGTCGATGTTTCAGATCCATAACATGATCCATTTTCAGGACACAAAGTTTGGGTTTGAGATGAGAAGAGGTGCAATTATAAATATTAAAAAAAGAGATAGAAAAACCTATAAAAGTCTAGAAGGTTGGATACTTACGTAATAATGATAACCTAATACTTACGTAATAATGATAACCTAATAGTTAGTTATGCCTAGTTATAATAATAGTAGCATTATTAGTAAAGGTGATAATATTAGTAGAACTGACAATAGTATTGTTAATACTACTAGCATTGACAATACTACTAGTGTTAATACTACTAGCATTGACAATAGCAGTGTTATTTGAGATGAGAAGAGTTTTTTGTTATTCATTTTATCAAGTATAGAATTTTCTTTAGATGGGATCAGAATATCTGTAGTATTATTTTTTGTTTGTCGATGTTTCAGATCCATAACATGATCCATCTTCAGGACACTATTTGAGATGAGAAGAGTTTTTTGTTATTCATTTTATCAAGTATAGAATTTTCTTTAGATGGGATCAGAATATCTGTAGTATTATTTTTTGTTTGTCGATGTTTCAGAGATCCATCTTCAGGACACTAAGTATGGGTTTGAGATGAGAAGAGGTGCAACTATAAATATTAAAAAGAGAGATGAGAAAAACCCAAGAGGTTGGATACTTACGTAATAATGATAACCTAATAGTTAGTTATGCTTAGTTATAATAATAGTATTATTATTAGTAAAGGTGATAATACTAGTAGCATTGACAATAGTAATGTTAATACTACTAATAATAGTAGTGTTAATACTAATAATGATATTAATGGTGATAATAACTTAATAGTAATAATAATAACTTATCATCAATAACCTATAAGTATTAGTAGTGATATTAATAACCTATAAATGAGGTTAATAGCAATAAAGCCCTAGCTGTAAAAAGGTTACTAAGTTTTATCTTGATGTAATAATGTTAATAGTAAAAGTAAAAACTTGATGATAATAGTAGTATAGACTTAATAATAATAATGGTATTAATAATAATAAAGTCCTATATGATAATAATTAATCAATGATTAGTAGTACTAGGGTTATAAGGGAGATCTAGAATGGTAATAGTTTAGTTTAGTCCTAATAGATAATAAGGTGCATAGGAAACCTAGAATGAAAATAATAATTAATTTTTAAGGGGAAGGAATAATATCAAGGAGGGAAAAATAAAACAAAAAAACTACAAGAACACAAAGAGAGGAAATAACACACAATTTGGGGTAAAGAGAGGAAAGAACATGCGGGTAAACCTGCCAAGCTTTACCTATTTCTTATTAAAGGAAGCCAGTTCTTGCTAATCTCTAGCCCTCCATCCCTGATCAATCCCTATTCAGGTTGTTGGGGTGCCTAATAATTTCCATAGCTTCTCTAATTTGATGTTTGAGAAAGTGGTCTTCTTTTGCCAGGATTTTAGTGTTCTCTAAACACACGCGGTGTTTGGTAGTGAGGGAGTGTTTTGATAATGTTGAGGTGCGGGTTCCCTCATTCTTGATGTGAGCTCCATGCTTTTTAATCTTGGTATGAAAGAAACGACTTGTTTCTCCAATGTAACATCTGCCACATGAGCATTCCACCTTGTAGACTCCTTTGTATTGATGTTGGTCAATGTTGTCTTAGACATATCTCATTTTCTGTTTTATGGTTTCTGATGGCTTGAAGGCGGTTATGATCTCTTGTTTTAGTGCTTTAGCAATTTTTTCAGTGACTCCTTGAATGCAAGGGAGGTAAGCTTTTTTACTAGAGGAATGGTTGTTGGGGTTTTGGGGTACACTACCTGTTCTTTCTAGGGATTTTCTTATTGCAGTCTTGATGTCCTTGTTTTTGTAACCTATGCTTTTGAAGACTTCAGATAGGTGATATTTTTCTTGTTCTAGGTGTTCTTCATTAGATGTCTTGATAGCCTTTGTGGTTACGGTGTTAAGAACTCTTATTTTCTGATTCGGGTGGTGATGAGAGCTTGCGTGAAGGTAGTTTTCTGTGTGGGTTTTCTTTCTGTAGATTGCATGTCCTAGGTTCCTTTTCTTATTGTAGTCTTGATGTCCTTGTTTTTGTAACCTATGCTTCTGAAGACTCCGGATAGGTGATATTTTTCTTGTTCTAGGTGTTCTTCATTAGATATCCTGATAGCCTTTGTGGTTACGGTGTTAAGAACTCTTATTTTCTGATTCGGGTGGTGATGAGAGCTTGCGTGAAGGTAGTTTTATGTGTGGATTTTCTTTCTGTAGACTGCATGCCCTAGGTTCCCATACTCTTTTTGGTTGATTAGCACATTTAGGAATGGAATGATGTTGTTGTCTTCTAATTCCATTTGAAGAAAACCCACACCACATAAATTTCAGAATAAAATTTTCATTGTTAATTTTAAAAAAAAGTTCATTGTTAATTTTTTGAAAAAAATTGATATCTTTTTGAAAAATTTGAAAATGATTTTTTTTTATTATTATTGAAATTTATATTTTAATTGTAATGTATTTCCTTGAAAATAAATCCAAATGAAAAAATAATTATAATCCTTATAAAAAATAGAAGTTGAAATTTTAAAAAACAATAGTAAATATGATGAAACAATATGAAAAAGAATGTATAATTTTATAAAAAAGAATGTATAATAGTAAATATGATGAAACAATTTGATTTTAGTCTTTTATAAAATATAAAAAATGATGCATAATTTTATAAAAAAAATTGTATAATAGTACACTTTAACTTGATTTATTAAATTAATTATTAACATTTAATATATTATTGTTAATGCAATATATAATTTGGAAATGAAAATTTCAAGTTTTCTAATTTTTATATATTAACAAATTAAGAATTCAATAAAATAATAATATATATTTTTAATTAAAATAAATAAATTAATAAATATAAATATATAATTTTTTTGTATATTTGATAATTTAAAGAAAAATTAAAATACGCATAATGTTGTGCTTTATTTACATTTATAATGTTTTTAGCTAAATGGCTAGACTTTATATAATCTCAAAAAAATTATTAAACATTAATTCCTAAAATGATTTTGGATACAAATCATATACAATAAAACAATTAAAAGAGTTTTGTACTACTAGATATAGTCCATTCACAACAAAACAATCAAAAGAGTTTTGTACTACTAGATATAGTCCACTCACAAATTATAGTGATCTCCAAAAACTAAATTCACTTTAATTGTCTTAAATGCAGAAGCATAATCCTTGAAAAAGACCTCAGTAAAA
>CBVK0100830868.1:0-17446 GCA_900067695.1 Picea abies
AAAAGACCTCAGTAAGAAAAAAAAAGATTTGCTATCAATAAAAATGAATGACCTTTTTAGGTAGATATCCCCTCATCTTTAGACAACCTATCATATGTTTTAATTAGCTTTTTATAACATGTTGAAATGATACATTTTCAATCTTCTATTGAAATGATACAATGTACTCAATTTTTTTTGTTCTTTTTGATTTTTCTCCATTATATGTATAAGTTCTCCAGATTATCGGTTCCACTTGTCCAATCTATTAACAATGTTGAGTCTCCCATTATTTAAAGTCTTGCCTATCCATTGCAATTTTTAAGAATAATCACAGAACACACATCCTTGCTATGTTGTTTGTACAATGATCTAATGCTGCTTTGAAGGTAATATGATGATTTGTTAAGTATAAAATGCTCCCACCCACATGTTATAATGATCCGCAAAATCAACTCACTATAATTGGCATAATTTAGAATCCTGGGAAGATCTCAGTAGCAAAAAGATCAGATGTTGCTTTTCAATAGAAGTATATGGCCTTTTTAGATAGATATCCCCTCAATTTGTTTCTACCAACACCATATCTTTTTGGAGAATTAGAGCTTCTTTAGACAACCTATCAGCTATCTTATTTAGCTCTTTATAACATGTTGTAATGATACATTTTCAAACTAGTGTTGAAATGATACAATGTCTTCAACTTGTTTCTTTTCTCTTTGATTTTTTTTTTCGATTACATTTTTAATTTCTCTAGATTATCAATTCCACTTGTCCATTCTATTAACATTGTCGAGTCTCCCATTATCTAAAGGCTTACCTATACATTGCAATTCTTAAGAATAATCACAGAACAAACATCTTTGCTATGTTGTTTGTACTGTGATCCAATGCTGTTTTGAAGGTAATATGATGATTTGTTAAGTATAAAATGCCCCCAAACCCATAAGTACTCGGGGACCCTTAGCTTGCTCCATAAAAATATACTTAAGCTCTTGAGAAATCAATCATTGGAAATTTTATAATTTTTGGAAGCTTTACTTTAATTAGCTTCTAAATCCCTTTGTGTGCATATCTTATTTTGATGACATACTTGAATTGACAATTTTTATTTTCTTTAGAATATCATTTTGTTCTTATTTTGTTTAGAATATCATTTTGTTATCATTTAATGTTCTATCCATGCATCATTTTTTAAAACACTCAAAGATGGACCGCCCTTTCCGTTTCCCATTACATCAATTTTTAAAACACTCAAAGATGGATTGTCCTTCCCCTTTCCCATTACCTTTTGTGATTTTTAGGGTTTCTCTCATTTTTTCTTTAACAAGAAGTTTGTATATTTTGTGTTAGAAAGCTTTGTAGTTGCATTAGTTAGCATAATAACACAAATAATGATAACTTTCCAAATAAAATTTTTGGAAATCATCCAAAATTTGAAATTAATTGACTATAGAGACAAAATAGTCATTTGCAAAGAATCTTGGATAGCTGCTACTAGCATAAGCTTTGAAAAAAAAACTTCTCTTAATATCAAGCAAAATTTGCAAAAATAATAACCACTATTATTGAATAAAGGCATGATTATTGTAAGTTTCCTCTTGATTATTTGAGTTGACCTAAAAATTTTGGTCCACATTCAATGTTTTCACATTCTCTTGTTATCATTGCATAGTCTCATCTTCTTTTGATTATTCATGTTGACCTGAAAATTTTGGTCCACATTCATCGTTCCACATCCTCTTATTATCATTGCATAGTCTCATCTTCTTTAACCTTCTCCATTGTAGGCCCAATTGATAGCTTGCCATTTGAATTAGCTAAAGTAGTGTTTTTGACCAGACTCACAATGAGTTGTTGGAGAGCAATACATTTAGCTTGAATTTTTTCAATTTGTTTCTTTCGACTCTGTAAGGTTTCTAGAATGAAAGCATATTCAAATTTTTTGGCTTGTTGGGAATGCATCCTACCAATAATTGAGAAAATTGAATTTTTTTTGTCAGTGATGTAGTGTTGTCTTCTTAGAGCTCTTTTATTGTCAGTGGTCTCACATAGAGGGAGTCTCCCAAGATACTTGTGGTCCGCACTAATAGCACTACATAACACCTGGGCAAGTACCTTATCCATTCCCATAACTAACGATTTAGCATAACCATGCAAATTAAAGCAAGAGAACTAGAGCCAAAGACATGTGAAGGCATTCTAAGAACCCATAAAAGAGAATCGAGATTCAATTAAGAGGCCCATGAAGGCATTTCAAGAACCCACAAAAGAGAGCCATAATTCAATTTAGAGTCCCAATTTGAACTAGGGAAGATCGGAACAAGAAACTACAAGTCTACAAACCATAGAAAAACCTTAGAATTCAATTTTGTGACCAAATCCGTTATCCCACCTTCAATGAAACTCAACATCGAAAGCAATTGATGAGCTTGCTCTCACATTAAATGGTCAATGTGTGAGGGTGCTATAGGTGGATCACTCCTTGATCACTACGTCTCTTGGTTTAACCCACACTTGTGGGTAAAATACCATTTGTTTATCATGCACATCCAATTCTACCTTTGGGTTAGTACTTAGGAATGGGGAAGACTGTATCCCCTATTTTTACTCTTAGAATGTTGTAGTCTAGTTGAATGATCCTATTTACAAGATAGTTTGCTTTATGATTGAACTCCCTAAAGACATGAAAGCACTCAATGCTTTCAAACTTAGTGACTTCCTTTCTTATTCTCTTGATAGTTCTTATGAGCTTACAGTTACTTGGTGAGGAGGCATAAGCACATCAAAATCCCCAATTAAAATATTTTTTTTGATCAACTTTCATTGATAATCCCGAGCTCCTGGAACCATTGGCTCCACTTAGTTGTTTGATGCTCTATCCAATCCCTAGTCAAAGGTGATTTATTTATTTCCTCCAATATTAGGAACAATCTCCCTCACGCCTGTCACCCTTGGCCTCTCCCAAATTTTAGAAAATTGACTATGCAATGATAAATGATAACTTATTTATTTTTACATAAAACACACTAACTAGGGCCTTACCATGACCTCCTTTTACCTTTATCCAAGGTGAGTGATTTATTGCATAGAGGTCGCCATAAGAATATTCTAGTTTTCAAAGGACAACTCAACTTCCAAATTACCTTCTACCGCTTTTTTTTAATTCCTCATTTTTATAAACCCATATCTTAAATTTGATGCGTACATCTCATATGCCTTATTTTTTGAGCATATGATCACATATTTTTCGTCTTTTAATCTTAAGAACTATGCTTAAGCTTGAGTATGCATTGTTGCCATTCCTTTGCCAGTTCCCCTTGGTTTTTTAATTGTGTTGTTGATTTCCAACCTTGGTTCCAAACAAAAGTGTTGAGCTAACAAAACCCCCCTCATACTATTTTAACTTTCATCATTTGATGAAGTTTAAATAGCATTGGGCCCCTCCTCTTGGATATCTGAACCTTCATGGACTTTTCTATAAATTGTTTTCTTTTATTTTGAAATTTTTGTTGTTGAGCTTATCTTGATTCTTTTCTTTTGAAACTTACTAGGGTCTTCAAAGGCATGCTTTGATATTTTCCTTAGCCTCTGAGCAAGTTGTTTTGACACTTAGAAATTTTCTAGAACTTGTACAAAACCTTCCTTTTCACATCTTCCAAAAATTTGTTTCACTATGACACAATACGTATCGCACATAAAGTTACCTTTTTTGCAACATAACACGTATCGCATCCGATTTCATCTTATCTGCAACACAATTTTTATCACATTATACTAAACTTATCTCTATTGAATCAAACAAAATTTTACTCATGCAACATATCCATTGCCCAAAAGATTCCATATTTGTGGTGTGTTACACCAAATTATGTTTTAAGTCACATTGCCCAAAAATTTTCATCATTGCAAAACGACACGCCACTCAAATTTTTTCCTTGCTCTGGTTGTCAGATTGGTATAAGTTTACTAGGGCCTCCCACATGTCCTTCGCTATCTTCTTTCCAGACAAATGAGGAATAGTGTGGTCTTTGACACCATCCACAAGTATCCTCCTGGCCTTGACATATTTTTTGGTATGGGATACTAGTTGCAGTGGATCAAATGGGGCTGCCACTTTGTCTTCAGAAATTTACAACAACCCATTCTCCCCCAACACCAAGCTAATACACTCCAGCCAAGGACAAAAAATTGAGGCTCCATCCAGTTTGTCCTCAAACCTTAAGCCTGCACTGACCATTTGAGCCCGCTTCCCTATTTTCCACACACCATTTGGTATTATGTCCCACTTGCTGATTTATCCTTTCTGGTCTACACAACAAGTATCTTGGCTCCTTCTGTACTCAGAGGCTGTGCTCTGATACCATGTTGAAATTTGATAACTCATCCTAGAAACTAATGCCAATAATTTATTTTAACCCAAAAATTTCCTAGCTGATATATATCTAGAAATTATGCAATTAATTTACTGCTGAGTTATAAATAAGAAATTAGACAACGAAAACATACAATAAACCAAGCATAAAAACACGTAGAAACCAAAAGTACCCTGGAAACCCCAGTGTGGGGAAAACCAACTAAGAGGGGGATTTATTGTCTCTTGAGAAAGTGTTTTACAAAAACAAAAACACACTAGAAAATTTTGTTATAGAATTGTCTTCTTTTGGTAGTTGTAGGGCCCATCCACATAAGTTGTACAACCCAGCTAAAATAGCCCAAAAAATTCGGCCTCTGCTTAGTCAAGAGAAAGACCTGTACGACCTACTTAAATTAGCCCAAAACAGTCTCATAAATGGCCTGTATGGCCCAACTAAACTAGCCCATCAAATTCAGCGTTTTCTCAGCAAAGAGAAGACCTATACTACCTAGTTAAATTGGCCCAGAATAGTCTCATAAATGACATGTACGGCTTGGGACAATTTGACCTCCTCTCTGGTGTGCCGTATGACCTGTACAACCTCATTCCTTTGTTGGGTATGACATGTATTCTGTTGCTTTGCTTGCTGCTGAACCTGCTGTTCTCCTACATAATTTACCTCAACCAAAGCTCCAACACCGTCCTCACACTCAACCAATAATGCCCTCACCCAAGTGCCCCTCTTTCTCTCACTTGCTTAACCTCACAAATGAAAATGTGTGTGTCCTCTCACCTCGGCCTGCTTTTATCCCCCTAACAACCACCTTCCTTGCTTTGAATTGTGTGTCAATTAAGCCTCCAAGGCCTCAAGGAGGTGCACCCCCCTTGGCTAGGCCCCACACTCCACTAACCAACTCATGAAGTGCGCCCCAATAGGTATGGGTCTCACAATCCACTCAAAACAATTTTTTTTGCTGCAAGCTTATACCAAGGATGAGATAATAAGGCTCATGTGGGCTAATTAAGGTGTCCATCAACTAGCCTAGGATACACATGCACAACTGAGACACCCACCGAGATAAAAATATAACATATTTCCATGTGACACTGGGATTTTGTGAGAGGTTGACAAGCCATTCATGAACTCCCTCATTGATTTGACATTTCGAGAATTATAGGTCAAAACACGGAAAATTATGTCTTCGTGGACATATTGGATCCATCATGACCCTAAGGCTTGACCATGCCAGGATTTATAGTGGCTCTTGGGTATAAGCCTTCGTGTATGGAATCAAGCTTCTTTGAAGTGCCTAACATTCTTAGGCATGGGGATTGGGTGCAGACACTGGTGTTGAAAGGATTTCACCTCATGAGCATTGTGGGTAGTGATATTTACACATGGGATATTGAAACAAAGAATTGGCACGTTTCAAACTCTTTTCCTTGTAATATTAATATGACTTAGAATCTTCTAGAGTTGTTGCCTTAAAGATAAAGCAAAATTAGTGATGCCATTTCTTTGGTATGTGCAAATTCAAAGGACTTGAAAGAAGGAAGAAGAATTTAGGCAAAGAATGAGGGTAGGTTTCTCACCAATGCATATGGGATTGTAGATCAAGGGAGATATCCAATTACATGTCAACCATAGAGAGCCTATGGAAGATGCTGTCAACATAAATGTGAGGAACAATGTCATGGAAGACAAAATTGAGCCCATTATATTGACGATGACATGATATCATAAGCCTTTAAACTTATGTATCAATACTTCTAGGTTGCATATTTTTACCACTTTTATGAAAGAATGAAACTCAAATGGAAAACACTAAAGTGAATATTTAAAGTAAGGCATGGACTATGCTTGTATGCAAGTTCCAAGCAAAGAAGAGGGGATACCTAGGGTATGCAAGTCATTGATTTTATTGTATAAGGAAAACTAGTGCCAAAGGCTTGTAAGCACCGAAGGCAAAAATTTGGGGTGTCAGTGTACACTAATGCAAAAAATTATAATTTATAAATAATTTTATTGTAAGTGTGTCTTCATCATCCTATGGTTAAGAACACAAGTCAAGAAGGATGGATGACCACAAGGCTGTAATATTGATCATCAAAATTCACAGAGGATGAAAAGATATGATATGAAATAATAACTTTAGCCATACCTTATGGGGAAAGACTTCTACGAGTTACACTTATCATTACTCCAAGAAAATTGATTCTAGAATGAAACTAAAATGGCCACTTGGCCACCAAGCCAAGAGAGGTCAATTATTTTGTAAACAATTATAAATACTAAAAACTCTAAGGAGAAGGGGATTTTGGCTTGTAACATCCCCATTACCAATCTGCTTTGATACCAAAATGTAACATCCCCATTACCAATCTACTCTGATACCAATCTGTAGTGTACCTCGTTACCAACACTAACAAAAACTATGATACCAACTTGTCACGTACCCGACTTATTATTGAGCAACACTACTCCAAATTCTAGTGAGCAGATTCTACTCTATAACATTAGTCTATGCAAAATTATTTGAAGTAATGTAATGTCCCCAATCGTCTAGGTTGGGCCACGTCACCCAATCTCAACTTCTGTCACTCTGAAACCAATCTGTAACATTCTCATTACCAAACTGCTTCTGATGCCAAACTGTAACATCATCTAGATTACAACTGAAAAATGCTATTCCAAAATTCATTGCATGGATTCTACTCTAAACACAAGTATGTGCAGTATCACTTGAAGTAACATGATCAACTCCAAGTCAAGTCATGCCACACAACTTATAACAATGTAAGTAATACAAAACAACTGCACACAAACATACTGAACACACAACACTACTGTGTGCGCAACCATTCTAGCGTCACACACCAAATTTGTTCTCCTTGTGCGCATAAATAAATCGAGCCTCTGGTGCAGACAAAGTATTCTTTGCACGCATGACCATTCAAACTCGTCTTGAAGACTCATAACCCAAATCATAAGATTAAATTAACAGGAAAACACTATCAACATCTGTCATACTCATGCACGACTACAAATACTGACTATCAACACCACACATACATTTGCAAGTAACACAATATAGAATAACAACAATTACTTATATGAAACAACATACAAGATTCAAACCCATATTAAAAAACAAATAATTAAGCACACAGTAAATGAGACAAGCACATAAAGACACTTATCTTTTATGAAATTCACCAACTGTGCTCAGAACTCAAATGTTCCTCCCAACCATAGACACCGTTGCTCATATATTTTCAGCAATAGGTTACCCCGAGTTGGGGCTTAACTCCACCAGAGAAAAAGGGTTCTTAATGCTAAGCTAAGGTTTGACAATCAACAAAATTGCTCAGTCCAATGTGCAATTGCTACAACTAGTCTACAGTCTCTCATTCCCCACGCACCTGTCACACCCAAGGAAGTGTGCCTGTTCTTTGGTCAACATTCCCTCGGTTGCTCCACTTCCCTTCCAAGGTTACCGACAATAGAGTAGACACGAAGTCTTCGAGCCCTGCGACTAAATCCCAACGCACCAGGTAATATTCCCAACAAAACTCACTTGGCGAGATTTCTCATGAGCCTGACAACCCACCTCTTCGACAATAAGTCTCTAACCCAGAGAGACTGCTCATGGGCTTGACAACCCACTTCTTTGACAAATTTTTTTGGATTACAATAAAAAAACCCCTTACAAGCTCCTCTGTGCAGATAAGGGTCATCCTCTTGCAGATGGTCCGATCCCCTTCTGCACATGAGAGTAAAAAATGAATAATGAATCATCCCCCAAAATGAGTTTTTCTTCTGGAAATACACCAAGGCCAACAATATATATTGCATGCCTTAAATTTGACACTTGTCACCCTCAGAAGTAGCTTTAGCCACTTTGTGACTCGTTCCTTTCCCTTGGGAACTTAGGATAAATAATTATCCATAACTTACACTTTCCCAGAAATATTAATCAAATATTCCCTAGGACTTAAGGGCACTCACAGGTCATTCTCGTGCACTTACCCAAGTGCGTGCAACACTATGAAATGTGTGCACCCTTTCTTTAATGCGCAACAACGCGCACTTACTTAGGTGCGTGCAAATGTGCGCACCCTATTTTTGATAACAATTCTCCACGCACTACAATCTATATGTACATTTACACTAACAATTGGTACCGACTGCTCAACATCCTATATGTACAATTACAAAGGGTTCATATTAGGGACATTATATTCCCCTTCCCCTTTTTTATGCATTGTCCTCAGTGCATCATATACACATGTACACACAAAATTTCAAAAATATTCAAAAAGATGAGGATACTCTACCTACATAGCATCCTCGCACTCCCAAGTTGCATCCTCAAGACCGTACAAGGTCTACTGGACCTTTACCATCTCCATGGCTCGATTATGGAGCTGTTTGATTTTTCGATCCAATATGAAAATTGGTCGCACTCAGAAATCACCTTTTAGCTCTACCTGAATCACATTCCAATAAATAATATGATTAAATTTAGGTACGTACTTCTTAAGCAATGATACATGGAAAACATTATGAATACATAAGGATGCAGAGAATGCAAGCATATATGTGACATGACCAATCCTCTCTAGGATTTCAAATGGCCCACAGTAGCGCGTTGCCAACTTAGAACAATTCCCTAACTTCAGGGAGTTGTGTCTAGATTTCACTTTTAAGAACGTGCGGTGGTCTAATTTAAACTCTCTATGGGTTCTATTTTTATCTGCGTAACTTTTCTTCCTGTCTTGGGAAACCTTTAAATTATGCCTTATCTTTACCATCTGCTCTTCCAATTCCCTGAGCAAATCTGGCCCAACTACTGCGCGGTCTGCTGGGTTGTCCCAGCTCACTGGCGTGTTGCACTTTCTACCATAAAGTGCTTCAAATGGTCTCATATTTAAAGATGCTTGATACCCATTGTTGTAAGAAAACTATACCAAGTGAATGTAGTCTTCCCATTTCGATGGTTTATCCATCACATACATCCTGAGCATATCTTCAATCACCCAATTTACCCTCTTTGTTTGTCCATCCGAATCAGGGTGATATGCTGTGATGAAATTCAAATTTGTCCCAAATCCTTTGAATATCCCTTTCCAAAAGTTCAAGGTGAACTTGGAATCTCTGCCAGACACAATTTTCTTAGGTATACCATGAAACATAGCAATTTCTCACATGTATATTTCAACAATGTTGGCTGCCTTGGGCGTTGACTTTACTCGAATAAAATGGGAAGCTTTAGTAAGTTTTTCCACCACTACTATAATAGAATCATGCTACTTAGCAATCCTGGGTATCTTAGTAATGAAGTCCATGGTCACAACTTCCCACTTCCACTCAATAATGGGCAAAGGTTGTAGCAAATCAATTGGATGTCTATGCTCAACCTTGACCTTTTGACATTCGAGACATCTAGCAATAAAATAAAAAACTTCCTTTTTCATACCTGGCCAAAAGTATTTCCTTTTGACTGTGAAAATTGTCTTCTAATAACCTAAATGTCCAACGCAAGGAACTTTATGCATCTCTTACAATACTGGGCTTTTCAATTCCTTATTATTTGGCACATGGTCTAAACATGAGGATTCCATACTCTTTTAGCTCATAACCTTCTAATTTCTACTGCGACATACCTTGCTGTAAAATCTCTTTTATGTTCACATAACGCTGATATGATTTGGACACTTCTAAAATTATGTCACACAAATCTGACTTGTACATGCTAATGGATGTAGCATGCATCTCATGCACCATCCTGCTGAGTGTTTCAACCACCTTGTTCTCTTTTCCTCTGATATGATTTATGTCAAAGTCATATTCACCGAGGAATTCTAACCATCTGCTTTGTCTGGCATTTAAACTTGGTTGTCCAAACATATACTTCAGACCACTATGGTCTGTTCTCAGCTCAAATATCTTACCCATGAGATAGTGCTGCCACATCTTCAAGGCATGCACTATGGATGTCAATTCTAAGTCATGAGTAGCATAGAGCCTTTCATGCTCTTTTAACTTTCTTGATTCATAGCACACAGCATACCCATTATGACTAAGGACTCCACCCATCCCTTCCTTGCATGTATCCACCACACAACGAAGTCTTCATTTGAATAAACAATTCTCAAAATTGGTGCACTTGTCAACAAACTTTTCAAGTGCTGAAAATTCCTTACACAATTCAGAGTCCATTCAAATTGTGCACCCTTCTTTTGCAAGTATGTAATTAGATGCATAATCTTTGAGAATCCTTCAATAAACCTTATGTAATAACTTGCAAGTATCATAAAGGACCTCACCTCTTCGACATTTCTTGGTGTCGACCATTCCTTAGTGGATTTTATCTTTTCCAGATCCATAACTATTCCTTCCTTGAAAATGATATGACCCAAATAATGAATCCGTCGCTCGTAAAATGAGAACTTGCTCAACTTTTCATAAATTTGATGCTCTCTCAATAATTGTAGTACCATCCTCAAGTGCTGTTCGTGCTCTTCTTCAGACTTTGAGTAAATAAGTATGTCATCCAGAAATACAATGATAAACTTATCTAAGTACTCTCAAAAAACTCCATTCATCAAACACATGAAGATAATTGGTGCATTTGACAACCCAAATGGAACCACTGTGAACTCATAATGTTAGTACCTCGTTTTGAAGGTCGTCTTGCTGATGTATTCTTCCTTAATTTTCACTTGGTGATATGCATATCTAAGATCAATCTTTGGAAATATTTGCGCACCCCTCAGTTGATCAAAGAGGCAATCTATCCTTGGCAAAGGATATTTTTATTTACTGTTACTTTATTCAACTGTTTGAAGTCGATACAAAGTCTCAATGTACCATCCTTCTTCTTCACAAACAAAACTGGGGCACCCCAAGGTGACACACTTGGGCGTATATACCCATTTTTCAAAAGATCTTCAAGTTGCATAAGCAATTCCTTCAGCTCTGGCGTACTCATCCTATGAGGAGTCTTGGATGTAGGTGCTACTCTAGGCATCATATTTATAGAGAAATAAATATCTTTTTTTGGTGGCAACCCTAGTATCTCTTTAAAGACATCCTCAATTTTTTTCAGTACTGCGTAGTCTTCAACATTTGACACTTTATCCTTAGGTGTATCTTCCATGTGCACTGCAAATACTTGACATCATTTCCTGTAGCTTTTCTTCAATTGCAAGGCTAAAACTTCTCTGATAGTTACAGTTCTTGGAATTCCTTGAATTTTTCTTAAGTTTCCTTCCTCATCCAAGCAAGTAAATGCCTTATTTTAGCAGTCTAGAATGACATGATGATGATCGAACCAATCCATACAAATGAGACAATCATACTAGCCCAAAGGTATGATATTCAAATCAATCTTTGCACACAATCCATTCATTTCCATTGGACATGCCTTAACCATCTCATTAATTTTCATTTTTTCCCCTATAACTAACTGCACCAACCAAGATTTTCCAAGTCTGCTTCTCAACAATTGGAATATTTCCACCATCTTAGGATCTAGACAACTATGACTAGCTCTTAAATAAATTAAAATAACAATGGGTTGATCATTGATTTTACCTTCCACTTCAATCATGTGCGACTGAAACTCAACTTACTTGTTATTCAAGGCTGCGTAAATCCTAGGCACATTTCTGCCCATGTATTCAACTGTCGTAACTTGTTGTACATTGTGTGAAGTCCTCGCTTTATCACCTCTTTGAGGGAAATATGTGTGCTTATGATCTCCGCCACAACTCGAACATTGAATAGATTGTTGCCATGGATTTTGTCCCACTGTCTCCATTATTCTAGGCTCCTTGAGAGTTGGCTGTGCTTGCACAATATTTTTGAAAAATGGTGGCTCAACCCCCTTCTTCCTTTGTTCTACATTGGTTTTTATCTTGTCTTCCCAAGCTTTTTGGAAAGTCAGTGTTCCCCTTTGCTGATCATAAAGACTCTTAGCGCATGTTATTGTTTCCTCCAATGTCTTGGGGTCATCATATTGTATCTTGTCACTGATAAATTATGGCATCCCACTCAGATATATGTGAATTTTAACTTTCTCATCCTTGATGAATGAGACATATCTCAACAACTCAAATCCCTTCAAGTAACCTTCTTCTCATCAATGTGTTGCACTTGCACGAACTGATCCCACCACATTGATGCTTTTCCTTTTAGTTGATAGATGAAAATTATCTCTTCTGCTTGCGCAAAAAAATTATGCAGCTGGAAGTACTTCCTCATACTCAACAACCAGGTCTTCACATCTTCATCCTTATGCTCCCCGTCAAAGGTAGGAGGCTTGATCTTATTCATTTTTCCATGTAGCTCGACCACCCCAATCCTTCTCTTATGATTTCTGACAAGATATGGACTTGAGATACTACACTTTCTTAAAAGAATGCTTTGGTGAGCGAGGATGATGCCTGCCATCACTTCTTGCTTATCTTATTTTCTAATCACGAGACTTGCAACTTCTTGACCTACTCGAATCTGTCTCCTTATCCATTTTCTTTTCTATTCTATCCAAGCTTTGCATCAAATTGACATTGAAGTCATCTTGCATCTCCTTGGCTTTCATAATCCTTTCATTACCAACTTTATAGATTTGGACATATTTTTGTATTCCTTTAATGGTTTCTACCAAGATAATGAAATCTTCCTTGGATTATGTACCATCAACACCCAAAATGACATATAGATCTCTAAATTCATCATCATGGATAAAATCTCTCCGTGCTCCTTCCATGCTTTTTAACTTTCTGCGCTGATTCTATCTTGCTCTAATTGCCAATATTTCTACAAAATCTGTAGACAATAAGACTTGTTAGATTAGATGAATTCATGAGACAACTTCATGAAAACTCTGCACCATCTTGTCATAATCCTTCCTTTTGAAGCCCATGTGCACATTGACATTCAATATACCAATGTGTGATGTCAATATTCAACATATCATCGCGTATCAATATCACACATGCACCACTATTTTGCTCTACGCAACCCCTATCTTTAGTGTGCACACCCGTGCACCATTGTTTACTACGCAGTTCCAATGCTGCATCCCACAATGTACAAATTTAATTCACACACTTACACATTCTTATTTTAGGAGCACCAAGGCCACAATGCAATTCCAAGATTGACCACTCATCAGTCCAATTTTTCCTTAAAATATAAACTTGGCCCATGCAGGCTCAATGTTGAAACTATATCTCTGATACCACAATGCAATGTCCCCAACCATCCAAGCTGGGCCACGTCACCCAATATCAAATTTTGTCACTCTGAAATCAATATGTAACATTCCAATTACCAAACTTATTCTCATACCAAATTTTCACCTCATCCAACTTACTATTGAACATTGTTGTTCCAAAATTCATTGCGCAGATTCTACTCTAAACACAAGTATGTGCAATATCATTTGAAGTAACGCACTCAACCCCAAGATGAGTTGTGGCATAAAACTTTTAACAACAAAAGTACTACAAAAATCCATGTCACCCAATCTCAACTTCTGTCGCTCTGAAACCAATCTGTAACATTCCTGTTACCAAACTTTTTTGATACCAAACTGTAACATCATCCAACTTACTATTGAACAATGCTATTCCAAAATTCACTATGTAGATTCTACTCTAAACACAAGTTTGTGCAATATCACTTGATGTAACGCGCTCAACCCCAAGCTGAGTCATGCCACACAACTTATAACTACAGAAGTAATACAAAACTACTGTGCAGAAGCATACTGAACACACAACACTACTGTTCGCGCAAACATTCTGACGTCACACACCAAATTTTTTCTTCTTGCGTGCGCGAACTGCTTCCCCATGTGCACAAGTAAATCTAGCCTTTGGTACACACATAGTAGTCTCTTTGTGCACAACCATTCAAACTCGTCTTGAAGACTCATAACCCAAATCATAAAATTAACTTAACATAAAAACACTATCAACATCTGTCATACTCATGCACGACTACAAATACTGACTATCAACACCACACATACATGTGCAAGCAACATAATACATAATAACAACAATTACTTATATACACCAACATACAAGATTCAAACCCATATTAAACACAAATAATTAAGCATACAGTAAATGAGACAATCACATAAAGACTTATGTTTTATAAAAGTCACCAACTACGTGCAAAACTCAGACATTCCTCCCAACCATTGAATCTGTTCTTCATATACTTTCAACAACATGTCACCCCTTATTTGGGGCTTAACTCCACTAGGGAAAAAGGGTTCCTAATTCCAAGCTAAGGTATGAAAATCAACATAATTGCTCAGTCCAAGGTGCCACTACTTGATGTAGGAGCATCACCATCATCATTCAATGAGGCGTAGTGGAGGACAACTCTGCATCCATCGCATCACATTCAAAACTAGTTTGGATTCCAAGGAGGGCGTGCCACTTTAAATTTTAAACCTTTGTAATAAAAGGCCCTTTAATATTTTGAGGCAAGAGCCATTACATGCACTCAGGAGATTGTATTTTTTTTAATTACCTATAGGATTGTACAGATTTCGAGCATTGACTCATATCTGGGTTGTAATTATCCATTTAATGTAATAAGCTTAGTGGTATGTTGCTTTAATTGCGAAATGATAACACAAAATAGTCTGGAGGGAAGGTTCGAGAAGCCCCCTCATGTATAAATGTATATAATGTATGCTCGGAAGGGGTTGTTATTAAAAAAAAGTTCGTTGGAGAGTTGTAGAGAAGAAACTGAGAGCTGCAAGGACCTATGTAAATATTTTTTGAATGAATATAATAGAGGAGATTTGCTTCAAATGTATGAGTTTGCTTATCCTTGAGTTATTTGGGTAATGTCATGTTATCTATTTTCTGTGTTTATATCCTTGTGTGTGTATTTCATGGTTAATTGAGTGAACCTTTGATGTTCTATAAGTTTCAATTGTTTCTCTTCTGAAATCCTGGTGCAAGGAGTGCACAGTGGCCACACAATGAGTGCAAAGGAAAATTCGTTTACAGACTCAATAACTTAGGAGAGATAGAGTGAATTATGTAGAGCGAATGCAAGGAGTGCGCATATACTCATTGAGTATAAAATATTGAAGAAGACCCGTGTAAGGTGCGCATAGGGCCAACGTTTAGAGAATTGTTGAAAGAGTCTCAAGGTGAGAAAACACAAGGAGTGCACGATATATTTTCTAAGTATCAAGCTCATGAGGAGTAGCGCAAGGTGTGCACCAGAGCCTAAGTCTTTTAAAGTTGACAAAGCTGAGGAATGATAGCAATATTTAGTTCTCGAAGGAAATAATTCCTTTTGTTTGGAGGACGAGCGGATGAGATCCGTTTAGAGGGAGCCAGAGGTTTTCACAACCGTCAGATCTGGAGGAAGTGCATGGGTGATAACCCTGGAAGTCCTTCGGACTTTGCGAGTTCAGAAGTTTTCAAGTGTGTGTTGTGGAGGAGACAAGTTTCCTGAAGTCTCGGGATCCGAAGTGAATTTGGACCGTTAGTAGACGAAGACACGTGTCCGCAGATCAAGGATGGTACAAAATCCCAACTATCCGAAAGATTTGAAGTGTTGTTGCAAGAGCACGCAAAACTCCCGAAGCTCCAAAGCTCGAGGCAGATCCTGACCATTGACATCAAGGTCATGTGTTGATAGATTGCTGGTGGTTTGGAAATCTGACAGTTCGAGAGAACAAAGGTGTAAAGTGTTTTGGTTCGAGAACTTCCAAATACCCAAAGGTTGGAGTAGATCTCGACCGCTTGTTGAGAGAGACACGTGGATCGTAGATCCAACACTTCATCAGTTCGACACTCCAGAGGTTTTGAAGAGTTGTGTCATGAAAAGATTCTCGAAGCCTGGAGTCCGAAAAATATCCGTGAGCCGTATATCTCAGCGTGTGTTGAGAGCCATCGATCCTTGTCGCTATTCGACTGTTCGTGAATTCGACATTCATGAGGATTGTAAGGTGTCATTACTGGAATTGCCGAAGCTCGGAGCTCTGAAGTGCTGGAGTTCCCGCCGTTTAAAATTTTAACCCATGGTTTTGGCTCGAGGTCACGTGGATTTCTTTGTTGACTGGATAAGACCCTCACGAACTTGAATTTGCGCATAGGGAAAAGAGTAAATCCCCATGTAGAGTATTTTGAGGGTTCAAAAAGAGCCTGATAGATAATCCATCTCCTTAGTGTGAATGATCCTTAGACCGCGAGGTCACGCAAACCCCAGGAGGTGGTGGGGGTTTGCATCACTACTGCAACTAGTCTACAATCTCTCATTCCCCATGCACTTGTCACACCCAAGGAAGTGTGACCCTTATTTGCTCAATAGTCCCTCGACTGGCCCACTTCCTTTCTAGGGTTACCAACAATATGAAAAATAATAAGTCTCCGAGCCTTGCGACTAATGCCCAATGCACCAGGAATGATTCCCATCAAAACTCTCACCTAGAGAGATTGCTCATGGGATTGACAACCCACCTCTTCGACAACAAGTATCTCACCTAGAGAGACTTCTCATGGGCCTGAAAACCCGCCTGTTCGGCAGAAAAACTTGGATTACAATACAAAAACCCCTTGCAAGCTCCTATGTGCAGATAAGGTAATAATCATCCTCTCGCAGATGGTCCAACCGCCTTCTGCACACGAGAGTAAAAAATGAATAGTGAATCATCCCCCAAAATGAGTTTTCTCCCCGAAATACACTAAGGCCAACTATATATATTGCATGCTTTAAAATTGACGCATGTCACCCCCATAAGTAGCTTTAGCCACTTGGTGACTCGTTCTCTACCCTCAGGAACTTAGGATAAATAATTATCCATAACTTACACTTTTGCAGAAATATTAATAAAATATTTCCTAGGACTTAAGTCATCCCCCCTTTTCTCCTTTTCTCTTTTCCGGTGGAGTTATACCCCTGTCTCTTTTTGTCTGATATGTCTGTGTGGAGTGATGTAATATTATATTAATAACTTGAGTGTGATTACTTTTACATGGATAGGCGCAATGGCCTATCTGGGCCCCATCTCACCAACCTCATAACCACACATGATCTCTCGCCTTCTTATATATATATAT
>CBVK0100830869.1:0-11910 GCA_900067695.1 Picea abies
TGTTATGTAACTCTGAAAAAGATGATTGAAGTGTTGGTGTATACAATTGCAGCGCCCTCGGGGGCGGAAATGATAACGACAGAAGACAATTATGCAAAGGAACATACTCTGAACAATAGTCAATGATCGTGGTAATAAGCAGCGACGATGATGTGGGCATTGATGGCCCGACCGAGTTCAGAGGTCTTCGACAAATGATAATAATAACTGCAATAGTCGCAAAGTAAGATCCACCGTAACATGAGAAAGTGTTGGCGTCGAATGTTATGGGGGTCAACGACATCAGGGAGCAATGGTGTTTCCCCCTGTGCTGTTCGAGATCTCTCATTGAATGGAAAATGAGAATCAAGATACTGTCGCCCTTCTGGAAAATTGTGCTGATGTCGACAAAAAGGGGGACGTGACTCCCAGAAGCAAAGGGCTTCGTGGAATCTATTGAAGTGAGGAAGTGGCAGAGGTACATGGACAAAGTCAAGAAGTGGGAAGACTCAAGACTGCCCTTGGTTGGAGGGTATATGATATAAGGAGTGGCCGCAACCGTGTGACAAGATCGAGTGTCAGGGGGACGACAGGATCAGTGAGAAGTTGTGCCAGAGGTGGGACAAGGTGAACAAATTCAGAGGGTAAAGGTAAGTGACCTAGGTAGTACTCTGAAGATATAGACGATGCCGATGAGGGTAAATGAGAAGTAATGCTCCAACCAAGGGTGACATGGGTGGCGTGTGGCCAAAAGGAAAGCAGGTCGCCAACAGTGACGACAAAAGAAAATAACTGGAAATAAAGGTGTTTGTACAATAAATAATGAATAATTGTGGAAAAATGTACAAATACAGAAATGGGTGCCCCAGTGTGAAATGAGTGCCCCAGGGAGGGCAAAAATTTCTTGGAAAACTGATGAAGGGTGGGGGCCCCATTGGTGAGTTTCTGTATGAGGTAGGTGAAATGAAGATAGGTTCGCAGATGGGCAAACTGATGGTGGATGAAATGGTGGGTTCATGATTCTGTGGAGGTGCAGGTAAAAAGAACATAACCATAAAGCGATGATCTGGGAGTCCATATGGGAAGCTAGCAAAATGGGGAGAACAAGTATGTGGTTGATGCGCAACATGATGAAAGACTACCGGGACTCCCATCCCTAAAGGGTAATGAAGAACAACATGAGTGTCAAAAGTGCAAAAAGGTGCTATGAATGGGACAACTCATGTGGGTAAGAAAGCTACCGGATACTAGTACCGCCAAATGCAAATGGAGATGTGAGTACTGTAGAGCCGGGAATGGGTATCCTAAAGGCCAATATCGGAGGGTGTGACTGGAAATGTAAATGCAATATGGCGGGAGAGACTACATGCCAGTGCTGAGTATATACCTAAAGGAATGATGTGGAGAGATGATGATCAAGTACCTGCACATAGAACAACCAAATACCCAAAGTGAACAATATCTGAAGAGAATAAAAAATATGAGTATGTATTAGATAAATGTGACAATGCGCATGCGTACCTGACCATGATATGAAAAAAGGCGCCCCGGGAGCTCATAATGAAAAGTGGCCCAGGGACAGCTATGACGTAGGTGGCGAGATGCTGATCCCGTGGCTGAAGACGGTTCGAAAAATGGACACCTTGGGCTCCTGGAATGGTGAGTGGAAGTTTGGCAAAAGGCCTATATATAGCTGTAGGGCCCACATTGCCACCTCATTTGTACCTGCTGCTATAGTGACTGGATGAGCAGATTTAGAGGAGATTGAGTGATTCAGGGAGCACGAGGTATCCGATCGACGGTGTGCGAGTTTCAGGTTAGTGGTCTGATCATCCTGCATAGAAATAGGGTTCCAAATTTTGGGCAGGGTAGGTATGGGGGGTCGTACGATGGGGTTTTAGGTTATTTTGACTAGGGTGCGGGCCCACGTGCACGGGCGATTCAGTAGAAGGCATGCATAAGTGCGCGCCTGTCTACTGAATATGCGTGCACTGGTGCGCGGGTAGGAGAATTTAAGGCGCGCCTGTGGGGCGAACATGCGTGCACCAGAGCGCGCCTGTGGGGTGAACAGGTGCGCATCAGAGCGTGCCTATGGGTTGGACAGGTGCGCTCTAGTGCGCGCCTGTGGGTTGGATAGGCGTGCTCTAGTGTGCGCCTATATGGTGAACATGCGTGCTTTTGAGCGCGCCTGTGAGAAAAACAGGCGTGCATTCGTGCGCGCCTGTATGGTGAACAGGTGCGCACGTGTGCGCGCCTATGGGTGGTAAAACCGCGCCTTGGAGGCAAGGTTGAAGGGTGAAAAAATGAGTATTTTTGATGCATTTGGTGGTTGCATATGCTGATATAGGACTCTGTGTTGTGTGCAGGTGGCTAGCAGTGGCGATGGATGTTCGGTGGCGTGAGCGAGATTGGTCGCAGTTGCGAGATGCTGTGGCCACTGCAGGGCCTGCGGTTTGAGCGGCTTTAGAAACCAGTGGGTTTCTAAAGTTTTTTGAGTGCCCACTGATACGGGCACAGGAGTACTTACTCCAGTTCCTGCTCCAGATGTGGAGCCCAGATCTGCACTGCTTCCTCGTGCGAGGAGAGCAGATCCCCTTCATTGCGGTGGAGGACATATATTTCTTGACTGGGCTCCCCTTCTGGGGAACACTGTTGCCGGCAGAGCCTGTGCTGCCGAGGGATACACACCTGTTAGAGGTCGCTGAGCGATATTGCTCAGGCGAGCACTACATGTCTGGGACTATAGTGAGTATTAGTGGTATAGATTCCCTGTTGCATCGTTGCATAGCGGCGATGATTGTTCGGGTGTATGGGTCACTTGTGACCCAACGGATCAGTGGTGGCCAGTTGCTGTTGCTGGAGAGGGTGGTGGTGGGCCGTGAGCGGTTCGCCTGGGGTTTGACACTGCACGTGCGGATGATCGCACAGCTGGACCGTTGTCGGTCCACAGGTACTAGGGAGTTTGCGTTCGGCTCTATCCTGGTAGCCTGGTTTTTGGAGAGGGTGCCGATGCTGCGCCCACGGGTTCTTCTAGAGGCGCTTGGGGCGCGAGAGCCTCGATTGAGGTAGTGGTCCGCGATTTTGGTTCACCACGGTGGTGGAGAAGGTGGGCATTATTTCACAGTGCAGGCGGCACAGATCTAGCGATAGATGCCGCAGGTCATACTTCGGTACCCCTATGCTGGGGTGGACTTCCGGGGGGACTCGGACATGGTACTGCCTCCTGGGGAGGTTTTTGATCACCGAGGTATGTTGATTTTTGTATATTTTTTTGATTGATGTTATGTTTTGATATATCATTTCATATGTGATATAGACGCTGATACGATCGTTTGTTTGTTTTTTGTTGCATGTGCAGATGTAGCACCTCGTGGGCGCGAGGTGGAGTGGCAGAGAGCGCCGGTTCAGCGAGAGTAGGAGAGACTGTCGCGTCGTGAGAGATGTCGACGAGATGAGGTCGCGGGGCCCCCAGCAGAGCCCAAGAGGGCAGCGAGGAGGTGCCGGTTCGATGACCCAGGTGCAGGGCCATCTCATGCCCCTCCGGCGGTGGTCGGAGTTGATGTTGATGACATACGCCGTCGTCTAGAGACGGTGTTACAGGACGTGCCTGAGGGCATGTGGATCCGTATCTAGGATGAGGGGTTCCTGGAGCAGTGCATTGGATTACCACCACCATGGCGGGGGATAGTGCGACGAGCGGCAGTGCTCGCCGCGATGACTAGTGGACGCCTGCCGCCAGGGTAGGGGGGTCCTGCGGATGTTCCCCCACCACCGCCTAGGGCCGGTGGGGGTGGGCCATCGCCTCCTCCTGAGGGAGGAGCAGCAGGGGGTGTGATAGAGGCACCCTGATGTATGTACGTACATTGTATATATATATATTTTTTGATAGGCTGGTGAGCCGATTTTTTGTACCGAGATGTGGCACTGGCCTGCGGGCCAATGTATATTTTTGTATGTAAACATTCGGATGGCCTGAGGGGCCCATATATATATATGAGTATACATGTTTTTGAGATCCAAATGTGGTTGACATGTGTTTTGTGTTGATGATGATGGTGTCTATTCTATCTATATGCTGTGACAGGATGTATGAGATGTTTATGTATGTGTAGCTTGATGTGATATATGCCAATCTAACACCATGTTAGCTATTTCATCAGTTGTTTGATTCAATTGTCTTGGAATGTGTGTAAAGGTAATGGAATCAAAATTTTGAGATAATAATCTAACCTGCAGGTATTTGCGAAAGAGGCATGGATCGCATACACGGTAAACATTGTTGAGCTGGAGAACGACTAGTTGGGAGTCGAGGAAAATGCTAAGGTGACGAACATGATGATGCTGGGCGTCGGTCAGGAGGCCAATGACAACAGTGTATTCAGCTTGGTTGTTGGTTGCTGGTCCCAAACATATGCCGCTTGAATGTAGCATTTCATGTGATGGGGTGTAGAGAGCCCAAGCAGTGAAAGCGAGATTTTGTGTCCAATGGCTGGCGCCGTCGGTGTAATCAATGTGGTAAGATGGTGGAGGAGACATCTTTCAATAGCACAAAGGATAGTTTAGATGAGAGGGAAGGAGAAAAAAGATTAAAAAATGCTAAACAAGGAAATAACCTAAAGTAGCCTGACTACGTTTAAGCATAAAATTTCTTGAGGTATAACCCATTGACAGGTTCTTTGAGTGAGAGGCCTTCGGGGGAGGCCAGGATGTATGCGCCTTTGGTGAGGCAATTTTGGATGATGTAAGGGCCATGCCAGAGTGATTCAAATTTTCCATGGCCAAAGGTATCATGGGCGATATCATAGGCCAGGACAAGGTCGCCTTCGCGAAATGATCGAAGGTTGACATGGCGATCAAAGGTAGCCTTGGATCGTTTTTTAGCTGCCTCGTTGTTCTGTAATGAGGATCGACGATCTTCATCCAGAGACTCCAAGTTTAGCAAGCGTTGCTCCATTGGAGCAGTGTCAGGTAAAAGATCAATTGCGGTGCGAAGGGTGGGAATTTCGCACTCGATGGGAAGAGTTGCCTCGACCCCATGGACTAAATGAAATGGCGTGAAACCCGTAGCGGTCTTTACCACCGTTCGATAAGCCCATAGCGTAGAAAATAACATATGATGCCAATTGGTTTTATGTTTATTAACCATGCGCTGTAACATGGTCTTGAGGACTTTGTTTACTGCCTCGACCTGTCCGTTTGACTAAGGGTAATATGGTGAGGCAAACTCGTGAGAGAAGCCTAACCGAGATGAGAGTTCGACAAAGATCTCATTCTCGAAGTGTTTCCTGTGGTCGGAAACGAGTTGGAGTGGTACTCCGAACCGGGATATGACGTGGTTGAAGAAGAAACGTGCTACCGTGTCAGCGGTGTTGTTGAAGGTGGGCATAGCTTCGGCCCATTTAGTGAAGTAATCGACGACGACAACAATGTATTTGTGACCATTGTTGGAGGGGGGATTACAAGTCATAAAGTCAATGCCCCATTTACAAAAGGGGCCTGCGGTAATGACTTGGTGAAGAAGAGCAGGGGGAGCATGGGCTTTGTTGGCATAGAGATGACATTGCTCACATCGTTTCACGGCATGAATGCAATCATGAAACAGGGTAGGCCAAAAGTAACCGGCCCGGATAATCTTTTGAGCAGTGGAGATACCTGAAAGATGGCCCCCACATGTGCCACTGTGGCAGTTGTTTAAGACTCTGTCAGCCTCGTCAATAGTTAGGCAACGACGAAGAATGGTGTCGATGCCCCGCCGATATAGGATGTCGCCGATGAGGAGATAGCGGGGGGCCTGATGGCGAATGCGTCGACGATCATCGCATGATAGGTGATTACCGAACTTTTGAGTTCGTAGGTAGATGAGAAGGTCGCCATACCAAGGATCATCGGAAGCGATGTAAAAGAGATGTTCGTCAGGGAAGTCAGTGTTGATGGGTGCACTAGGTGTGTCAGAGGGAAGGGCCGTGACAAGTTCAACAAGAACGAGGGCCTTCTTACTCTTAGGTGTTGAGAAATCGAGGTTGTATTCCTGAAGGATAACTATCCATCGAGCGAATTTGCCATTAACTTGGCGACGGTTGAGCAAGTATTGCATAGGGTTGGAATCTGCGATGACCTTGGTGGTTCGAAGCAGAATGTAATGATGCAGTTTCTGAACTGCAAGGACAACTATAAGAGCAAGTTTCTCTTCATGTTTGTACTTCAAGGGTGGTCCTGAGAGGTTCTTACTGACGTAGTAAATGACGTGTTCACGATTGTCGTCTTTGAGCTGGACGAGGATGCCAGCTACTGATACAGCTGATGTTGATACGTAGAGGATGTAGTCGCAATTGTAGTCAGGTGCACTAATCAAAGGTGCATTAGAAAGTGCTGTTTTAAGATCATCAAACGACTGTTGGGAATAGTCGTCCTAGTGAAAGGGGATGTCGTGGCGTAGTAAGCAGAGGAAACTGTGTGCGCGTATGGCATAGTCAGGAACAAAGCATCTAAGGAAGTTCGCTTTGCCCTGTAGACTCTGTAGTTGTTGTAAATTACGAGGAGGTGGAATTTCGGTGATGGCTTTTACTTTGAGGGGGTCCACGGTAATACCGCTTTGGGAAACGATAAAACCGAGAAGGCGCCCGACGGTGACACATAAAACACACTTGAGAGGGTTCAAGCGAATGTTGTACTGACGACACTGTTGAAAGATGATCCGTAAATCATCGAGGTGTTGGGTGCATCTCTTGGATCGAGCGGTGTGGTCATCCAAGTAGGCGAGGATGATTGCAGCCAGATCATGAAAGATGTATGTCATGGCCTGCTGGAAAGTTGCGCTAGCATTTTTTAAGCCGAAAGGCATGACACGATATGAAAAAGTACCCCATGGGGTAATGAATGCAGTTTTGTACTGATCGACTGGGTGGATTTGAATTTGGTTATAGCCAGAGAATCTGTCCATAAAGGAGAGAGCCTCGTGGCCGACGCAATCGTCGATAATCTGATCAATGAAAGGCGTTGGGAAGTTTTCCTTGGGACATGCGTTATTGAGATCGCGAAAGTCGGTGCAGACACGGATAGAGCCCTATTTTTTGTCGATGGGTACAGGGTTGGAAACCCATGAAGTATAAGCGATGGGGTAAATGAATCCGGCCGTACGCAATTTGTCGATTTCGGCTTTGATAGCCACGGCTTTGGATGGGTGTAGCGGTCGCTGTTTCTGGCGAACTGGTGTGATGTCAGGCCAGGTGTCGATGTGATGTTCGACGATAGAGGGGTCGAGGCCAGGCATCTCCGTGTATGACCAGGCGAAGATATCTCTATATTCCTAGAAGAGGGCTTTATATGCGGCGATTTCCTGAGGAGTACAAGCAGCTCCAATGATGATTTCTTCGATGATACCCGGTTTAATGGAAATGTCGATTTTGATGGTGGGGGAAATGTTGGCCAGATTACCTTCTTCAAAAGCGTCGGGTGCAGGAATGGGATTGTTGAACCAATCGATAGGCCCTGATGGGGTAAAGTCTTTGGTTTCGACCATGTAAATGGGATTGTGGCTAGGAGGCATGAGGGCTTCCTGCGGAAGGAAGAGAGCATGATGATGTAGCGCGTCCCAGGGAGAGTCTGGGCGTTGTAGCTCATCCAGTATTTCTTTGTCGCATTGGAAACGACAGGAATATAATGGATCGTGAGGAGTGATCTCAGTGATAGTGTCATTGCCCCCTGCTGAAGAAACATAGGGGGTATCACTAGGAGAGGGTGAGGGTTCACTCGACATAAACCATATATTAAGGTACTGAGGGGTGCCTGTAGTGGTGGGATGGAGAGTCTCTGTAGGGGGATGAGCTGGGTGGGTTACGGGGTAAATCCTCAGATATATTATCTAAGAACCAAGGAGGTGTTGGGAGTGCCTCGGGTTTTGGAGAAATGACATAAAGATTCTTGAGTGGTGAGGTAAGGTCGATTATCGCCTCTGCGGGTTGGTGATGCAGAGCTAATTGACGTCGCCAATATTCCATGATCATAGGACACTGGTATGTAAAATGTTCTAATGAATCGCAAAGAGAGCAAGGACATCTCATGCGTTCATTGACTGAAGTAGTGACATAGCGATTGTCGGTGAGAGTTGTTGTGGAGGACGTAGTAGGGCGTGGGTTGTTCTAAAAGTCCTGGCGTATGATAGCTAATGCCTGCCGGAAACGAGGCAGTGCTAGACAATGATGGGTGTAATGGCCATACTCAGAACAGATGGCACACGCGAATTTGGTCCTCAACGCTTTACTATTGGAAGGTTGAGTGGTAGCAGTAGTAATGGGTGGTGTGGGGGTTGGATTGGGGGGAATCAAATCCCGTAATTCTGGTAGTGATGGGAAATTGTTAGTTTGGTGACCCTCTTTGTCACACAATGTGCAAGGTGGTGGGATGCGCGGAGGAAGTGGAGCTGTGGGCTCCTTCTTCTTTCTCCTGCCCCTAGCGGTAGCAGGGGGGGTAGGGAGTATGGGGGTAGTGGGGTAAGTGGGGGTAGTGGGAGTGAGGACAAGAATCATCATGGGGAGTCCTTCCTATGGGCAAGGGACCATCTCAGGTGGATGTAGGTACCACACTGGGATTGCTAGCACCATATTGGGTAATGTGAGCGTTGCGGCGACTTGGAAAGCTTCTATACTGGGTGGAGGGTAAAAGAAGGGAATTTGAGAGAGGGGTCGGGGAACTGTCTCCCAAATGGGACTAGGCCCCTGAGGGGGTGTGGATTCGTGGACTGTGGGGGTCGACGGGTTCACAGGAGGCTCCTGTGAGAGTGATGCTGCGACTGTTGAGACGTCAGGAATGACTAAAGCCTCCCGAGGAGGATGAGCATCCTCCGTGTGAGTTTCTTTAGAGGATAAAACGCATACCTAATTAGGGGGAAGGAGTTGTGGTGCTCCATGGTACGTCCCTAACAAGGATGGATCTTTGAAAATCCCAGGACCCATCTCTACTAGTGGATATGCATCTCTGTTGGTGTGAATGAGGGGAAGAATGTTATCGAGATTGGCAGATGGGTTTGGCTCATAATGTGAGGCTTGGTCAATGGTCACAATCTTTCCGTTGTGGGGGAACATGATTGTCCGAAAGACGGATGATGCCACTACCTTCATAGCATACATGTAGCTACGTCCAAACAAGATATTGTAATCGAGTTGGGAGTCGATAACTTCAATGTCAATGAGGATAGTTTTGCCCCCGAGTTCCACGGGGACATTTTGGAAAATCCCTTCAGGAGATGATGGTCTTCCGTCATAAGCTCGTAATGTGATGGCGGAAGGTATGAGTTCCGGGGAGCCAAGCTTCTGCCATACTGTTTTGGACATGATGCATGTAGATGCCCCCTCATCGATATTACACCAATGGATGGTGATGTTCCATATTTTTACTGGTATTTGAATAGCAACCAAGGCGGGAAGGTGAGGTTCACAGCTATCAAGGTCAAAGGTGATAAGTCGAGTATCTGCAGGGTCGACTGCCCCCAAGGTGGAAAGTAGTGATTTCCACTGCGTTGGACAAGTCTGGAGGACTTCCAAAACTGACATGGCAGCCGGGGATTATGCTAAGTCATCTGCCAAGCTGTAGTTATGAGCGGCCCTAGCCTGTGGATTGTGAACATTCCTGCGCAAGGGGATGTGAGGAATGCGTAATGGTGGTTCGACGGAAGGGTGCGGGATTACCAACTGAGGTCCCGTCAGTGTAGGGTTTGTCTCTGGAGAGATAGGAGTAGACTCAGCTGTCGTAGGGTACTGACGATTGCGTGTTTGCAAGAGGATTTCTTCCTCATTGGTGAGGAGAATCGTTCACTCTACTGGATTGTTGGGGTTGTGATATTGGCCCACCTGAGGTGGGGGATGCTGCGTGTCCTGCTGGGTGTTTATGACACCTTGATGTGGGATAGGATTTTGCAGCACGGCGGGAGGGGGTTGTTGCGTGTATTGTTGTTGTGCTTGCTGAGGGGCAGGTTGCGTTGGGGAGGGGGGAAGGCTCCCAGAGTCTTTCAACCTTTTGAAATCAGCGATCTGGGGGCAATGGTGGGTGTAATGACCGAACACGCCACAAAGAGCACAAGGGTGGATGGTTTTAACATTATTCCTCCCTTGGCGTTTGTTGTTATTGCCCCCTTGGGGGTTTTGGTTCCCTTGGTTCTGGTTTCCCCCAGTGGGTTGATGCTGTGGGGGTTGATTCCCGCCTTGACCAGGATTGTTGTTGTTGTTCCTATTCCTTCCTTTCCTCTTGGTGTTGTTTGATGGATGATTTAGATTGGCTGTGTTCAACTGTTCAAAATTTTGGTATTGTTGAGCAGCAGAGGGTTGAAAAAAATTTACCCCCACATGAGGATGTGGGGGAGCCATGGGTTGTGGAGGTCCAGGAAATGGAAAGTATGGATTCTGTGGTGGTACTACTCCATAAGGTACATAGGAAGGCATAGCGCTTTCACTAGTACTATAGGCTGACGTGGAGGGAGTACCACTAGTGGTTGGAGGAGGTGTATGTATGGGGGGTGCCGATGGTGGTCCACTGACGGGTGGAGGTATAGCAACAGGATACGGCTATTGATAAGGGGGTGGGGGGTAATAAGAAGTGCCCCCATATGCCGGTGGGTATTGAGGTGTTCCATACATCGGTGGTGGTTGGGGTTGTGGACTATGGTGTGTGGTGGCACCTATTAGTTCGTCTGCTGAGTGAGACATCCCAGGTTTGTCTTGACCAAATGGCACAGGTTTCGGAAGATCAGGAAGTACCGTGTATAAATATCCCAACTGTGCGTAAATGAGGTCATATTGTTGAGCCTTGCTGATGGCTTCTTCTTCGGATTGAGGGAAGGTGGAAGCAACATCCTTTCCAAGGAGAGCGACAAGTGATCTAAGAAACCAGTCAAGGCATTGCTGCTTGGTGGTTTCTGCTTTGCACAAACTACGTCGCCTACGCCACTCATGAATGTGGTCAGCGATGTGGGTGGCTGAGGTTTGTTTGAAGTTAGACAGTAGTTCTAGACCGTTGTCATGGTGGATGGGTAATTGGAAGAAAGTTAAGAATTCTTTGGCCAAGGACTCAAAGCTCGTATGGGACCCTGATTTTTCTTCGACATACCATTTGGCTGATGGGCCAGTGAGTGTGCGTTGAAATAATCGCAGTCTAACTGAATCATCCATAATGCTATTGGAAGAACACCATAGATGAAAGGTCATGACATGATTGGCGGGGTCATCTCCCGCCTTCCCTTCAAACTTTGGTATGTTTTGAAGGAAGTTTTGTTGGCATTGCAGACCATGTGGCATCGTGCAATATAGGATCATTGGTGAGCTTGGTGAGATCCAGTATGTTGAGAGAGGCCAAGTATGGCATCTGTAGTGGGGTGGCAGGATTAGTTCCAGCCATAGTGTGTTGTGAACCTGACCCTTGATGGGGACTAAGTGGGTTGGTGCTCCCTCCTTGAGAGGAAGTGGGTCCCCCGCTTCCATGCAAAGGAGAGCGAGTGAATGTATGACCTTAGGAAGTGGACCCAAGTAAGGTAGAACCAAGCAAAGCTGATCCTAAGATAATGGCACTCACAGGAGTGTGTGAAGGAGGTACCGATGAGTGGGTATGACCAGATACTCCCCCTAAGATAGGAGGAAGATTGAGCAAGTGTCGTGAACGATGGGGGTTCTGTGGTTCCCCTATGATGTCAGACTAGTTGTGAGTATGTGTGCAACAAGTGGTGGGAGAAATATAGTAACAAGAGCCTTTGCTGTGATTGTTTTACACAATATATATATCAAATTCAAATTGTAATCAGATATGCATCATACATAAATGAAAAAGAAGCATATATGTGGGTAAGAGGGTTTTGTCTACGTGGGGGAATCAAAAGAAAGCAAATGCTCGTGTCCTAGAATACATAATGTCCTTCCTCTCAAATAGCACTGGACCTTCCAATAGTAC
>CBVK0100830871.1:0-12172 GCA_900067695.1 Picea abies
CGCTCTTCCGATCTCACTTACCTCGAGCCTTCATGCGTCCTTTCTCCAAAACTGTGGTTTCAATTGCGGCCCGCCCTTAACTTTTTAAATTTCGCGCACCTTCAATCCACGCAATGTGATGGGACCGTCGATATCATGATCTTGACGGTGCTCCTAAATGAACAATGCAGATTTGTTCTTTCACGATCTGTGGATCATATCCAATCTTCCTAAATCAACAACTGAGATTTACTTCGTGATCGGAGCTCCGGGAGTTTCAAATCTCAAACCCTTCTTTTCTCTGTAGGCTTCCGAAGTCGATGATCTATGGACACCTGACCTTCTCAATCGACGACTCTGCCTCCACTTCAAGAATTTGACCTTTCAACCAAATCAACGGTTTTGCGCCCCCTTTCTCGGTCAACGGTCGAGATCTCCTTCGGGTCTCCAGAGTTATGAAATCTCAAATCTCAAACTTTACTTCCCCTCGAAGTATGTGGATTATTTCCACGTGTCCTCTTGCTGACATGGTCTGCCACATGTCCTTGTTGACGTGGTTTGCCACATGTCCTTGATGACGTGGTCTGCCACATGTACTCTTGTTGACGTGGTTTGCCACATGTCCTCCCGAATCGGACGGTTGAGGCTTACTTCGTGTGAGTCCACATGATTATGCCATGTCTTTTCTGGATCAGACGGCCTAGATTAACTTCAAACGATCTGGCGCTTGAGATCTTCTTCAGACGATCTGACATCTGAGATTTACTTCAAATGATCCGACGGTCGACAATTTATTTCGGATCTCCGTCTCTCTGGGCTTCAGGTCTTTCAGTTCTCAAACTGACGCTCTGGATCAGACGACCCAGATTCTCTTCGGATGATCTGACGCTTGAGGTCTTCTTCGGATGATTTGACGGCTGCGATCTTCTTCGAATGATCCGACGAATGAGAATGTATTTCGGCTCTCCGTCTCTCCGGACTTCAAAGATTTCAAATCTCAAACTGAAAAATCTTAAGTGAGATTTTTTCGGAGCTTAACCTCCTTACATCTTTATACCTGAACTAAATGTTGTTCATCGATCATGATACTAGATCGATGCCTTGATCTGTCTGTGATGCATCTCTTCTATCTTATCATGTCCTTCCACTTAGAATGATCCAACGGCTGATGAAAATTTGCATAAATGAGATCTCAGATCGTTTACCTCGCTTATCATATCCTTCCACTCGAAAATGATCTGACGGCTGACGGGAATTCAGGTTTGATCCGATGGTTGATGGGTATTTGGATAATCAAATTATCAACCCTTTAGCCCTGCTTATCCTATCCTTCCATTTTAAAATGATCTAACGGCTGATGGGAATTCGGGTTTGATCCAACGTCTAACGAGTATTCGGATAATCAAATTCTCAACCATTTGGCCCTGGTCACATTTCAGTACTGAGTTTTGATGCCTGCATATTGTTTCCTTCTCCTCCTGAGCTTATGATTTTCATGTTTTCCATCGTTGTTGTCGTTCTTGTCATCAATGACAAGCACACGCTTCCTATAAAAACATGCCAACAATCTCCCCCTTTGGCATTAATGGAAACCCTGAAAGGTTGCACTATTCTTCTTAGACCTCCAACTGTAACATCCAGACCACACATTTTCTCCCCCTTTGACATCAATGTCAAAGAAAACATGCTCCCCCTGAGCTGTTGCAGTACTTTTTGGAGGTATCAGATATTGAACCAACACATACTCCCCCTGACAGGATGGACTTCTTAAGTGAGAGAAGGAATGACACCCATCTTCTGACGGAGATATTCAAATGGTGTCTTGGCTAGGGGTTTAGTAAAGATGTTTGCAATTTGTTTTGTAGAAGGAATATAATTCAATTGAACAACTTTGTTTGTAACCTGCTCTTTGATAAAATGATACTTTATTGGTATATGCTTCGTCTTTGAATGGAGAACAGGATTCTTTGAGACACTAATGGCACTGGTGTTATTGCAATGAAGTGGAATTGGATCAGTATAAGTTACCTTCAAATCTGCAAGAGTTTGTATCATTCATAAACTCTAAGTTCAACAAGTAGCAGCAGCAATGTACTCTACCTCTGTAGTTGATAATGAAATAGATCCATGCTTCTTACTAAGCCATGCTACTAACGAATCACCTAAGAAGAATGCACCTCCACTGGTTCTCTTTCTCTCATCCAAACATTTTGTCCAATCAACATCTGAATATGCAGTTAATTGAAATTTTTTATTTCTAGGATACCAAAGATCATAAGTCATTGTACCCTTTAAATATTTGAATATCCTCTTGACAACTACTAAATGACTTTGTTTAGGAGCAGACTGATAACGACCTACCATTCCAACAGCTTGCATAATTTCATGATGGGATGTTGTGATGTACATAAGACTGTCTATCATTGATCGATAAGTTTTTTGATCAACATCAGGTGAAATATCATCTTTACTGAGCTTGCAACCGATCACCATAGGTGTACTAACAAGAGAGGAATCTTCCATCTAAAACTTTTTCAACATTTCTTTCAAATATTTTTCTTGAGAGATAAATAGCCCTGCAGAACTCTGATTGATTCGTAGACCAAGAAAATATGACAGTTTTCCTATCATGGACATCTCAAACTCAGTTTGCATTGAATTAGCAACCCATTGAACTGAAGAGTCATTAGTACATCCAAAAATAATGTCATCTACATAAACCAAAACAACTAATAAATCATCACCTTCAAACTTAATATATATATTACTGTCAACAAAACCTTTCTTGAACCCTTTGTCCTGTAGAAATTTGTCCAGTCTATAATACCAGGCTCGTGGTGTCTGTTTCAGTCCATATAATGTCTTTTTCAAATTACAAACATAGTCAGTATTGTCTGTTAGTGAAAATCCTTCAGGTTTCTCCATGTATACTTCTTCTTCTAGGTCTCCATTAAGAAAAGTTGACTTAACATCCATCTGATATACTTTAAAGTTCTTATGACATGCATAGGCAAGAAACATTCTAATGGCTTCCAATCTTGCCACTGGTGCAAAGGTTTCATCAAAATCTTGTCATTCAACTTGTGCATACCCCTTACAGACCAATCTGGCTTTATTCTTAACAATTTGTCCTTGTTCATTCATTTTATTCTTAAACAACCATTTAGAGTCAATTACATTCTTATATGCAGGTCTAAGAACAAGTTCCCAAGTATTGTTCTTCTCAATCTGATCCAGTTCCTCATTCATTGATTTAACCAATTTACATCTTCACTGGCTTCATTAAAGTTATTGGATTCCACCATGGATATGAAGGCTATATGTGATTGCTCGGTGTCTTTGATTATCCTTCTCCTGGTTTGTACACCTTCGTCTTTCTCACCAATTATCTGACTTGCAGGATGATTCTTTTGAGTAATTCTGGAGGAAGGATTTGATGTTGTCTCTTGATTTGATTATGCCTGAGTGTTTGTATCTTCATCTGACCTAGAGTCTTCTTTTTCTGATTATTGGATTTGTTCATCTTCAACTTCAACTATATCCTTTGTTGTTGATTCAACACTACTTACATCTTGTACTGGGATTTCTTCATCAACTTTTATGTCAATGCAATCAACCAATTTATGCAGACTCTTATTATAGCATCTGTATCATTTACTGTTTGTAGCATACCCTAAGAAGATACCTTCATCATCCCTGTCATCATATTTGCCAAGATTTTCATCATTATTCTTGATATAACACTTACTCCCAAAGACTTTAAAGTGCTTGATTGAAGCAGGTCTTTCAAACCATAGTTCATAAGGAGTCTTGTCACTTTGTGGCCTGAGATGAGATTTGTTAAGAATATGTATTGTTGTGTGAATTGTTTCTACCCAATATGTCTGAGCAATATTATTTTCATTCATCGTTGATCTTTCCATCTGCTGAATTGATCTATTCTGCCTCTCAACTACTCCATTTTGTTATGGAGTCCTTGGAATAGTATACTCTCTTTTGATCCCATGTTTATCACAAAACTCTTTGAAGTCTCCTAAACTAAACTCTCCTCCTCTATTAGACCTTACTGCCTTCAATATTTTTCCTGTTTGATTATCAGCCAGAGCCTTCAACACTTTGAATTTTTCAAATGCTTTAGATTTTTCTTTCAGAAAGACAACCCATGTAAGTCTAGAATAATCATCAATAATCAACATGAAATAATTTTATTTTGTTGTACCTTCCTTCCTTGATGGTCCACATAAATCTATATGTACTCGCTAAATAAGTTTCTCTGTTGATGCAAAGTTCTTAAATTTAAACTGTGTCTAAGTGAGCTTTTCTATTTAGCAAGGTTTGCATACAGAATCATATGGATTTGATATTTTTGGAAGATCTTTTACTGCCCCATTGTTTCTAAGTTTGATTAGATGATCAAAGTTTAGGTGTCCAAGTCTCCTATGCCATAACCAACTTTCATCATACTTGCTTAAGTGGCATTCTTTTTTTTCTTCTTTCAAAACATAGACATTGTTTTTTGTTCTTATGTCTTTAGCCACCACTTGTCTGAGTTTACAGACTTTATCTTACCTTCTTTGGAAGTGAACATCACTTCACATCCTCTGTCACACATTTGACTTACACTGAGCAAATTATGTTTCAGCCCATCTACAAGCAGAACATACTGGGCTTTTCATTTTCCATTACTCAAACTCACCATCCCTTTAACCTTGATTTTACGCGGTTCATTATTTCCAAAGGTCACATTTCATGTTTTTCTTTTACTTATAAACAGAAACTTATCATTGTCTCCAATCATGTGCTTGGAACATCCACTGTCTATATATCAGGGGTCTTTTTGTTTTTGAGTTGAAAGTACTAGACCACATTTTTCACTATCTTTCTTTTTCCATGTGCTGGCATTTCTAGCTAAGGGTTTTATCCTTGGATCTGCTTTGTAATTCTTCAGATGGCAGTTTGCAACTTTGTGGCTGAAGTTATGACAGTTATAACATTTGAGCTCATTGTTCAATAGGTAAAAGTGATTGGTGCAACTTTTTCTACTCATTGGTTGTTTAGTTCTATGTTGTAAATATTGTTTATTTCTTGATCTCCTCAATTGCATGTCTCTAAACTTAATTTGACAATTTGCAATCTTATGACCAAAATTAGAGCAGTGAAAACAGTAACCATGGAAGAAATTTTGGTACCTAAAGGATGGCCTTCTTCTTAGCATTTGTTGTTCCATCTTCTGATATCTTTGTTTTTTATCAAGGATCATCTTGTCTTTATTAGCTTTTGGTGGCAGAGTACTCACATGGTCTGATTGTCTGATGACTTCGAACTTGATCATTTTTACTGCCTCTTTTCTTTCTGGTTGTTTTCTCTTTGAACCACTTACATAGCCTAAACCAGTTTTCAACAAAGGAGATCTATGTTTGTTCAGGATGTCGTTTAGTTCTGTTGAGGCTTTAATTCTTGGAATATTTTGGAGATACAATGCTTTAAACTTATCCATCTATTTTCTGGTTTTTACTACCTCTTCTTCCAAGGCTTCACAACTTGCCTTCTTCTCTGATAATTGTTATTTCAAAATGTCCTCTATTTTATTTGTCTCTTCTAATTCTACTTTTAACAGAACAAAATCTTCACTTGGTTCTTTACCATTCTTTTCAAACTGCATCAACAATTGTTTTTGTTTTCTCTTCTTAAGTCTGAGTCTGTCAATTTCTTCCAAAGCACTGATTAATTCACCTCCCATATCAACCACGGCTTATTCGTCATTAACATCACTTCATGTTCTTTTATTATCATAATCCTCTTTGGTCATAAGCATAAATTCATTAACCTCATCTTCACAAGAAGAATCACTATATGTGTCTCCTGAAGAGTCATCATTGTTTATACATAAACTTTTATTTTTACCAAATCTCTTGGGTTTGTACTTCTTTTCACCTTCAAAATTTTTGTCCTACTTCTTGTGTGGACACTTAGATGCAAAGTGACCTATCTTTCCACAGTTAAAACACTTGAAGGGCAACTTGCCTTGATACTTGTTTGATCCTTTCTTTAGTCTTCTCACAAATTTTGTTTCAGCAAGCCCACTCAAGATAGCATTCATTGCCTTTGCATTCAAGATAAATTGTAACTTATCATATTTGGAACCTGGCACAACAGGTTTTAGATATCCAGTCTCTACAACATCCCAAACATCAACACCTAAGGCCATAATGTGTGTTCTCATTATAACCTTCCAAAAGGCAAAATTTGTTCCATCAAATAGAGGAAGCTTATTGGTTGAAGTTCCTTCATGACTTGTCATGTTTAAGCTTATTGATCTACCTTTAGCTAAAAGGAACCCACTCTGATACTGATCAAAATCTGGACCAGGGGTCTAAAATTTGCTCAAATTTCAAAGTTCTCGGAACGTGATGAAAATGGTGCCATTGTGTCCGTCTCGTCTTCCTGATTCCGATGGTATATTTACTTTCTCAAACGGAGTCCGTATGGAGAAGATATCACGATCTGTTCGCCGAGCCAAACAGGGAAAAAAAAATGGAATGCTGACTGGACAGAGGCTGTACATCTGACGTGGCAGGCCATACATTTTGTACGTTGACGTGGCAGCTGAGTTGGCACTGGTGACATGGCGAGTTATGATTGGTTGACAACTGGACGAATCATTATGGTGACACGTGGCATTTTTAGGCGAATGGAAAGGTGCCACGTGGCCCAATGAAGGGCTGCCACGTGGCACCCCTATATTGGCTAATGGCTTTTGGTTCGTTTATTAAAACTTTATGGAGGCCGCGGGGTTCGACCCCCGGACCTCCACACTCTACAACGCCTTCACAAACTTCCCCTAGCCATCATTCTGCACCATAGTTCTTGTTAACTATGTATTAAAAAATTGATTTCAATTTGAATAAGGTTATACATGGCGGGGGTTCGGGCCGGGGCTTAGCCCCGACCCACAGTCATGTCGCGCACATTCATATAACCGTGCCTTTGGCGCGTGGGAATGTATTTTAATGGAGTCGTGGTTCTATTGGGTATACATGTGACCAATATATATTTATATGCGCGCACGCGGGGGTGTTTAAACATTAAAACCCACGGTTATGTGTTATTACATATGACCGAAATACATTCAAACGATCGACGCGGGGTGTTAATTATTTAAACCCGTGGTTCTTTGGATATATCCATGTGACCTGTCCGCAGGTTTAATTGCGCGTGGGGGCTTTAAACTATTGGCCCGAGGTCTTATCGTGTTCACATGTGACCATTCCATGGTGTTGCGCGCGGGGTTTGGAACCAGAACCAACGAATAAATGTGTGTGGGGTTTGTTTTAAAAATTGGTTCAAAACATTATACCAAGCCACGGTTTTATAACATTATATATAACCATTTACTATATTGCATGTGGCGCGTTATTGTGTTGGAGTCAGCCCTTGGTTTTTGTTTACACCACGTACGACCACCTTTACCAGGATTGCGCGCGGATTTAAGTTGGGTTAGTTCAAACGGTGAACAACCATGCGCCTGGACACTTGGCAAGCCCAAGTTGATTCATGAAACAACTAGCCCTTTTTATGCGCAGGACGTGGCCATATGGCCCCCCATGCGCCCAACACCTCCGAGTTTGGGGGCTTGATTCTCGTTAATTGTTCGACATATTGGCACTAATTTCGGAAGACGCGCGGGTGCTGAGTTTAGGCACGGGAAATCGCTCAGAGGCTAGGTTCATTCACCCACAGGTGCAGAATGGCGAACCAATAACAGAGCTTGAAGGGGAAAAATGGCAGGAGGCCTAACTTTTGGAGTTTTTGGCCAAATGAGGTGCCGAAAAATCCCAGCTAGGGGTTTTTGGACGTTCTGAGTCCATTGGCACTGCTTTTACAGGCATTTGAAGACTTCTATTGCAGGTTTTTAACCATTGAAGTTTGAGGAAGCTCCAGGAAGCTTGAAGCCCTCATTGTTTGAGGCATTGCTCAGATGAGCACATATCTATTTGCTAAGACTGAATAGTCATTTTTGACTAATTATTGTGCTCTGAACACATTGGGATAGGTTTTAGATCCATTGGAGGACTTTTACAGGTTTTTTTGTCTCATTGAAGCTCAGGGAAGCTTGGAGGTCACATGTAGAAGAGGTCATTGCTGGATGAGACAAGATCCATTTTCAGAGTTCTAATAGTCATTTTTGGGGTTTTTGTGTATTCTAAACCCAATGGTACAGCCTATAAATCCATTGGAGTTGAGAAACAGCTTGTAAAATAACATTTGACAACTAATCCCAAAGAGCCAAGTCCATTGAAGGAGGCTCAAGGAGATGTAGCCCAGAGAGGGGTGAACTCCTTTATCATCTTGGTATTGTTGTGAGTTTGTTGTGTTATTTGATGCACTTTATGTTTCTATGTATTTGTTTATAGCACATATTTAATCATTTAAAAGAACCTTTCCTCTCACATGAACATTGACAAGAAGAAGCAAGAACTAAACACATAAACCAGTTTGCATATTTTAACACATGAAGCAAGGTCCTGTAAGGTTTAATTTATTGAAGTAGGGGGTGCTTGCATAGCATAACAAGTCAGCCTTCTATTTTCAGATCAGATACCAATTATTGGAATTACTAAGACAACTGAGAGGGGGGGTGAATCAGTTGTTACTGTGCTTAAACAATTTTATGCCTATTAAAATATTATTAATCTTCTCCAAGTGATCATCAAGATTATGCAAGACATGAACAGCAGAAATAACAAACATCAATCACACATATGATATACACAGAGACAGATATTCACGAGGAAACCCATAAAGGGAGAAAACTTCTTCTTCTTCGAATGATAGGTAGTCTTTTAAGTTCTGTACATCATATTTCTTTGAGCACCAACTCAAAATGAGGCTACAACCTCTTCTTTAACAAGCTGCAAATTTCTAAGAGCATCAACTCCCTGGTTTCTCTAGCACCCACTAAAAGGAAGCACCAACTCCCTGAGTGCTCCAGCACCAACTGGATGGAAGCACCAACTTCCAGTCACATAGGAACCAACCTGTATAACGGAGAATGGTGGTTCTCCCTTGCACCACCCTACCACCCTGGTTTTTTTTGCTGCAACCAGATGGAAGCAACAACTCCCTATGTTCAAGCACCCACTTGAAACTTTGTTCTGCAATTATGTTATGCTTCTGTCTATTCATGCTTGGCTCCACTTGTTGTCTCTTTCCATCTAGTCTTCCTCTATTCTTCTCATTCTCTTAGGTTCTCGTAGAGTCTTTTGTTTTTACCATTTCTGCTCTGTCCAGCTTATTTTCTTCATCTCTGCATTTTCTCCCTCAGTTCATGCTGTAAACTCCATTGCTTATAGTTCAACTAATTTTTACAAAGTAACAACAACCTCACCCTATCACAACATTTTTATTTTATTCATGCTCACCTCATCTGTTACACTCCCATCTCCAACACTCAAGTCGGAAATCTTAAAAAGATCATTTCGAGAATCTCAGAACACTCATTTTGGGAAACTCGGAATGCTTAAGAGCCATGATTCCAATGCTCAGGAACAAATGATTTAGTCGCTCAAGAATGATGATTTAGTTAGTGTAATTGAATCCTAATTGATGAAGAAATCACGAGATGAAAGAAAAACCCTTCGATCAAACTCAATTTGATCAGCGTCGTTGGATTTGTGTAACCTCTGAAGTGGAGCCTAGCAGCGCTAGCTCTTTCCCCAATCTTCCATTGATGTGACCTTGGGTGATGATATCATGTGATCATGTGATTGCAGGCACGTCCAAAGGTGGTTTTAATCAAACTACTTTTCACCCCGCAATTTACCTCGAGCCTCCACACGTCCTTTCTCCAAAATCGTTGTTTCAATTGCAGCCTACCCTTAACCTTTTAAAGTTCGCACACCTTCAATCCCTGCAATGCAATGGGACCATCGATCTCACAATCTTGACAGTGCTCCTGAACAGACAGTTCAGATTTGGTATTTCACGATCTTTGGATCAGTTTTAACCTTCCTAAATCGACGACTAAGATTTACTTCATGATCCGGGCTACGGGAGTTTCAAATCTCAAACCCTTCTTTTCTTCGTACGCCAATCTTCTAAAGTCGATGATCTGTGAACACTTGTCCTTCTCAATCGATGGCTCTGCCTCCACTTTGAGAATTTGACCTTTCAACTAGATCAATGGTTCTACGTCCCCTTTCTCGATCCATGATCGAGATCTCCTTCGGGTCTCCGGACTTCTGAAATCTCAAATCTCAAACTTTACTTCCCCTCGAAGTATGCGGATTACTGCCACATTTCCTCTTGCTGATGTGGTCTGGCACATTTCCTTGATGATGTGGTCTGTCACATATCCTTGTTGACGTGTTCTGCCACATGTCCTTGCTGACGTGGTCTGCCACATGTCCTCTTGTTGACGTGGTCTTCCACATGTCCTCCTGAATCGGACTGTTGAGGCTTACTTTGGGTCTTTACCCGGAGTCCACAAGATTGTGCCACATCTTTTCTGGATCAGACGACCCAGATTACTTCGGATGATCTGGTGCTTGAGATATTCTTCAGATGATCTGACATATAAGATTTACTTCGGATGATCCGACGGTCAACAATTTATTTCGAATCTCCGACTCTCCGAGCTTTAGGTATTTCTGTTCTCAAACTGACGCTCTGGATCAGACGACCCAGATTCTCTTCGGACGATCTGACGCTTGAGGTCTTCTTCAAATGATCTAATGACTGCGATCTTCTTTGGATGATCCAACGGAAGAGAATGTATTTCGGCTCTCCGGACTTCGAAGATTTCAAATCTCAAACTGAAAAATATGAAGTGAGAATTTTTCGGAGCTTAACCTCCTAGCATATTTATACCCGAACTAAATGTTGTTCGTCGATCATGATCCTAGATCGATGGCTTGATCTGTCTGCGATGCAGCTCTTCTAGCTTATCATGTCCTTCCACTTAGAATGATCCAACGACTGACGGAAATTCGCATAAATGAGATCCCAAATATTTTACCTCGCTTATCATATCCTTCCACTCGAAAATGATCCGATGGCTAGCAGGAATTCGAGTTTGATCCGATGGCTGATGGGTATTCGGATAATCAAATTCTCAACCCTTTAGCCTCTCTTATCCTATCCTTCCATTTTAAAATGATTCGATGGCTGACGAGAATTCGGGTTTCCTCTGACTGCTGACAGGTATTCGAATAATCAAATTCTCAACCGTTTGGCCCTGATCACATTTCAGTACTGCGCTTTCCCTTCTGAGCTTTGATCTCTGCATATTGTTCGCTTCTCCTCCTGAGCTTATGCTTTTCCTATTTGTCATCATCGTTGTCGTTCTTTCCATCAATGACAAGCACACGCTTCCTATAAAAACATGCCAACAAAGACTTTATATTGAAGGCTAGAGCAAAACAAAGAACATCAGTACTAGATGTGTTTTTTTCCTTTTTGAAAAAACAAGGTTTTTAATTTTTTTGTAAATTAGCTTGAAGTTATCAAACTCAAGAGAATATCTACTTTTTAGTATAGTTTATTTCGAGGATCATCGTTTATATGATCTATATGTAAATGAAAGGTTCACTTGATTCTAATAGAATAAAAATGAAACTCTTTTTTTCTGCGTGAAAAAAAATGATAGAAATCATTATGTAATGTTCCTGACTTGGCTAGTCTAGGAAACATTGCTAATGTGTGTGTAGGATCAAAGGTTTACAGCATATAAGTGTTCATACAAATAATAAACGTGACAAAGGACTACAAAGTTTGTATTATGATATCTCTGTGGATTACAAAATGGTTGAATGCGGCTGAATAAACTGACAATACTCAACTAAATCAACAAACAAAGGATCTTAGCTAGAATACAAATAAGCAACTGCGGCTGAATAAAATAACAACACTTGACTAGATCAAAAGACAAAAGGATCTTATCTGGTATAAAAATAAGCAACTAAAAGATAATACCCAGAATATGGGAGCACTACGGAATCAATGAAGAATGATGGAAGACCTGAATGATCTTCCCAGTGACTAGGGTGTGACTTTCAACACCGAAATCAACCAACTAGTGTCTTCCTCCTGGAATACACTGAACTATCTCTCCTGAGATGTGCCTCTTCTCCTCAATGACAAGTCATAATCTGCATAATAATGAATTAGGTCACTGACCCTTCCTTTATAGCTT
>CBVK0100830875.1:0-11439 GCA_900067695.1 Picea abies
ATCGTGTATTACTGTATCTCTGTGTTTATGGTTGCATCTCTGATATATTTTTTTTATATTACTAGATATACGCGATATCTATGTGCATTTCTTTATTATATCTCCGCTCTCATTTCGTGCCGAAAATAATCCGGATCACCCGATCCTCTGAGGACTTAATTTTGGATTGCAACAGAGGGACATCTATGTAGTATCGTTCCAGCCAAGAGTTGCATTGAGTGCACTATTGTTGATCAGGCCGAGTCACTACAGGTGAGGGTTTTTTTAAATTACCAGGGATTTCAGTGTCAAACTTAATTCCGGGGAAGTTAGGGTCATCCTTGAGACACGGTGGGAGGTTGGATATGTATTCATAAGGTTCAACAGAATAGAGGTCGTGTGAGTATGGGTATTCCTCAGCCAAAAAGCGTTCAATCTCAGAGTCCGAATCCTCACTCAAAGTAATAGGCTTCTGGTCTGTGTTTTGTTTGGGCATGTTCCGAGCACACATGGATACCCAACATGCAACTTTCTTTGCTTTGTTGTTGAAATATGTATAAACTTGGTCTTCTTCCTTGCAGGCTTCTTAACAGTCTTAGCATTGTCTTTCGAACATGGGTCGAACAGGGTGTTGGGTAGGTCGGTGTTGGGGTAAGTCGAGGGTTTGACAGCAGGTAGGAGAGTAGGAGGTGGCACGGCAAGGCCAATAAGGGTTTCAGTGATGATGGTCTTGTCCACTTCAACACACTCAGAAGTGGCAAAGCCATTCCTGAATAGGAAAGCTTGCCAATAGTCACCACTCAGCCTCAAATGATGCACAATAATGATTTTGATCAAAGAGTGATGGAAGAGGCTGGAATCATCCTTTTCCCTCTTAAATCATTTAGACATTTTATATAGACTATGCAGGAGGTAGTGAGGCATATTCAAAGGGAAATCTGTGAAATTCATAAGCAACTGGAGATGGTAAAGAAACACTAAACCATAACGACCTTCGCAAGTCACAAATTTCTTAACAATGGCCAATAGATCATGCCACCTAGACTTAAGGGTAGTGACTGGCATACCTCTGTCACAACTGATAATTTTCCTTGATGTGAATAGGAGCGTCCATGGCACTTCATCGACTTTCAAATTCTTAAACCACCTCTGCCCTTTAATTGGCAAACTCGTGGCTGAACTAAGGAATTCTTCGTTTAGCTCAAGTTGGATGTCCCCAAACTTAGCCCTGCATCCGTCGAATGTGAGGGAAAACTATTGGGCGACCGCAAGGTTGAAACCCTCAAATGTTTGGATGAAAACTAACCAGCCATTATTCTCCGGGTCCTCACGAGCATTGTCAAATAAAAGCAGTGTTTGGACACCATTAGGTTCTATGCGCACTACAGGTGCCATAGGGGAGAACACACAGTCGGCAGGGTAAATGGTGAGGAGGCTAGACAAGCTAGGCACATGACCAATTCCCACAGGTTTCTCCAAAACAAACAGAGGTAGCCTGAGATACAAGGCAGACATTAACGCTCATGCGTGCAAGGGTGGTTGAGCGAAATAAAATGACGCAAAACATTCATTTTGAAATGTACAATCGGCGGCGCTTTGGTGATTCAAATTACTATTGGTGTGTGTCAAAAACAATGTGATTGACATGCCAAACAAACAACCATTGAAAACTATGACAAGTCGATCCGAATGTTTGAACAAATAATAGCATTTGTATGATTTAAAGCAAAACAACATTTTGAATATAGCACCAAAGCTTTGATCATAAAGTTTATGCATTGTATGAAACCATTGCACCAAGGAATTAATCAAAGACATCAAAAATCGTTGCATCATGAATTTATAAATTGAAACCATGTCAACAAAAATACAATGTGAATAAAGGTTTGGTGTTTTGACACATGTATGACCATTAGAGAGTTAGAAGTGAAATGATCATATGAACAAGATTGTTCATAACAATCCAAGGATGATTTTATTGCCATCGACAATGACTTCCAACTCAATATTTTCACGCTTGCAGTTGTGAAAATAAAAACGAAAGGCAGGCGTGCGAATAGTGCAAGATAATAGTGTCGTTTTGTTTTAAAGAATTGCGACGAGTATTGAGGATTCGAAACCTTTGTGTGTGCAGCTTGTACGGAAAAGATAAAAATGCAAAATGGCTGCCAACAAGTCCATAGAAGTAGCAGAAGATGATATTTTGACCATGTTCTTCGATGGTGCTTGTACCAAAGAATCAACAGGAGCAGGGGTGGTATTGATTTCTCCTTCAAAGAAAAATTCTCATTTGTCCTTTAAGCTTGATTTTAAAGTGACTAACAACATTGCAGAGTATGAGGCACTTCTCCTGGGATTAAATGCAGCCAAAGAGATGGAGATTAAAAGATTACATGTATTTGGAGATGCAGATTTACTCATTCAGCAAGTAAACAAGTCCTTTCAAGAAAAACATGTCAGGCTGAAAGCCTATAGAGATGAAGTTTTGAGAGCAATCCATACTTTTACAGATTTCAAGATTTCATTCATACCCAGAGAAATGAATGAATTGGCTGATTCATTATCTGTGTCAGCCTATGCTTTTATACCTCCTCTACCTCATAAATTAAATTATGAGATTCAAGTAAAGTATAAGCCATCCCTCCCTGACAATGTAAAATTCCAGAAGGTTTTCAAGGATGATGTTGAACTCACTAGATTTCTTGCAGTAATAGATGAGTTTTCAGATTTGCAAATTGATTTGGAAAATGAACATGACGAGGATGCTGATAAGCCAAAGTTCAGAAGAAAAATTGCAGCACATGAAATAGTACAATTGTCCACCAAAAGAATTCCTAAAGGTTTGGTTCCTTTAGAGAAGCTTTTCAATAATAATGATGTGGCGATCAAAATGGAAAAGAAGGAAGAAGACTCAGAGGTTTTTCAGTATAATGTAGCCAGTGAACATGATTCCAAATATGTCAACTTAGCTTCACATCTGACTGAAAAACAAAAGGTTGATTACAGTGAGCTGTTAAAAGAATTTGCTGACATCTTTGCTTGGAAATATGATGATTTAAAGACGTTCAACACTGAGGTAATTCAGCACAAGATCCCCTTGAACAAAGATACAGAACCATTTAGGAAGAAACTTAGATCTTTCAATCCTATGTTGCTACCTACAATGGAAATGGAAATCAAGAAGCTATTGGACACTCGCATTATCATACCTCTCAGATACTCAGAATGGATTGCAAATCTTGTACTGGTCAGAAAGAAGAATGGAGAGATTAGGCTCTGTGTGGATTTCAGAAATTTGAATAAGTGCTCTAGGAAGGACAACTACCCACTACCCAAGATGGAACATATTTTACAGAAGGTGTCAGGATCAAAGGTAATGTCTTTTATTGATGGGTTTTCTGGATACAACCAGATCGCTGTCCATCTGGATGATAGAGAAAAGACTTCCTTTACCACTCCATGGGGTATGTTTATGTACGAAAAGATGCCTTTCGGATTGATGAATGCAAGAGTGACATTCCAAAGGGCGATGGACATTGCTTTCGTTGGGGAGAAAGACAAATTCATCTTGATATATCTTGATGACATTACTGTTTTTTCGAGCAGCCATGAACATCATTTGCAGCAGCCATGAACATCATTTGCAGCACTTGAGAAAGACATTCCTAAAATGTCAAAGGTATGGCATTTCTCTTAATCCTAAAAAATCTAATTTTGCACTCAAAGAAGGGAAATTACTTGGACATATTGTTTCAGCTAATGGGGTGAAGATTGATCCAAAAAGAGTAGAAGCCATTAAAACCTTGTCTCTTCCTAGATCAAAAAAGGACATTCAGTCTTTCCTCGGAACTATAAACTTTATCAAGAGGTTTATAGCCAACTTTGCAGAACTTAAAAAGCATATCACTTATATGTTAAGAAAGAACTCAGAAGTAAGATGGACTGAAGAAGCTAAACACTCTTTCAATGCTATCAAAGAAGCCATTAGGATAGCCCCTATTTTAATCAGCCCTGACTTTGACAAGGAGTTTTATATCTTTTCATTTGCTTCAAAAGACACAATTGCAGAAGTACTATTGCATAGAAATGTTGATGATCAGGAGCAGCCAGTTGCCTTCTTCAGTAAATTCTTGAGGGATGCCGAAGTGAAGTAGGAGTTATTGGAGAAACAAGCATACTCGCTCATCAAGTTGTTAAAAGCCTTCAGAGTTTACATCCTTCAAGCCAAGGTAATAGCTTATGTGCCTTCCAGTTCAGTTAAAGATGTGCTCATACAACCCAACATAGATGGAAAAAGGAGTAAGTGGATAGCAAAGTTAATTGAATTTGATGTTGAGATCAAATCGACAAAACTTGTGAAAGGTCAAGGCCTTGCCAAACTTCTTGTAGAAGAAAATTGTAAACTGGTTGAGATAAATTTGGTAAGTATAAATGCAGATAATGTTCAGTCTTCAGAGGATAAAGGAATTGAAGAAATGCAGGTCTCAGCTCACCTAGCCAACTGTAAATGGTACAGCCACATCATTCATTTTCTGCAAACTTTATCAATCCCTTCAAATTTGACAAGAACACAAGGGAGGGCTTTAAAGCTCAAAGCCATGAATTTCTGCATCAATGGCAACTTATTGTTCTGGAAAAATCCAATAGGGTTATTATTGAGGTGCATAAACCAAGAGGAAGCAGCTAGGATCATGACTGAATTCCATAATAGTGAATGTAAAGGACATCACTATTGGAAGACTACCGCACATAAAATCTTAAGAGTCGATTATTACTGGCCATCTTTATTTTCAGATGTGTGTGAGTTTGTGAGAACATGTGACAAGTGCCAAAGGTTTGCAGGAAAACAACAACTAAAATCCCTCCCCCTTAGACCTATTGTGGTTACAAGTCCCTTCCATCAATGGGGTCTGGACTTCATAGATGAGATTCACACGCCTTTTAGCAGTGAGCACAGATGGATCCTTGTTGCCACCGATTATTTTACAAAATGGATTGAGGCCATTCCTACCAAGAATGCCAATCACACTATCATCATTAATTTTCTGCAAGAAAACATATTCGCCAGATTTGGTTGCCCTAAGAGAATAGTCACTGATAACGCTACTGCATTTAAAGATAAACACTTGGTGAAGTTATGTGAAGAGCTGGGAGTTCATCTAGTACATTCTACTGCTTACTATATACAAGGAAATGGCTTAGCTAAGTCATCAAATAAGAGTTTAGTCAGAATTGTAAAGAAGTTGCTTGAACAAAATACCAGAGGCTGGGATTCCAAGCTAAAATTTTCTTTGTGGGCTGACAGGGTTACAAATAAAAATTCAATGGGTACATCCCCCTTCAATTTGGTATATGGTACTGAAGCCATATTTCCTGTTCAACTTGCACTACCAGTTGCAATTTTTTTACAAGAAACTGACTCTGAACCAAATGATTTAACTCGAAGGATCCATAATCTTGTAGAGTTGAAGCAAGACATAGAGCAGCTTCTGGAAAAGACAGAATTACACCAAGAAAAGATGAAGGAGATTTTCGACAAGAAATTCAAAGAAAATATTTTCAAAACAGGGGAACTGGTCCTAAAATGGGATGCAGCAAGGCAAGAAAGAGGGAAACATGGCAAATTTGATGCTCTTTGGGTAGTTCCTTTTGTCATAACAACAGTTCAGCAGAACAATACCTTTGTTCTCCAAAATTTTGCAGGCGAAGAAGCAGTAGGGGGCCCTTTCAACGGGCATTTTCTAAAAACCTATTTTTCATAAGGCTTTTCTTAAAGCCTTGTTTTACTTGTACATATTCTTTTCAGTTTTTTTTTTGTTCTTATTGCTTGAATAACTCCATGCCCAATGGGACTGAGCAAAACCATTTTTCAAATTTTCAAATTGTAATAAAGGCTACTGAGTCTAACTAGGTTCTTGGTGACCTCACAAGGAGGTATCCATCCTAGTTGGAGCCAAATGTTAGCTCCCAAAGTGAATCAGTCACTTGGTTTCATTTTTTAGGTGATAGCATGGTCATCTGTAGGATTCTCTATTTATTTTAAGATTCTTCTAGTGTCAAAAATTAGGTTTTAAATTCATGCCTTAGAAATAAGTTGATCCATAAAGGTTGTTTTTATAAAATTTCATGAAAAGCTTTTCAACAGCTAACGCATGTTGCAAGGTTGATGTTAGCTGGTGAAAGCAACGAGTTTCAACAACTAAGGAGTACTCTCCCGCAGACAAGCTAGCTGGTGAAAGCGCAAAACACGTGTTTTTCTTCCACGGTTTTAGAAATTGAAAAGAAGACATGCTCGACACATGTCACATAATTATTATAAGGCGTTGGTCGAAGCGAATCATGATGATGACACCGTTGTGCACGTTTGATCGGATATTATGGTAGATCATACTCGTGATTGCATGCTCCACCAATGAGAGCATTGGAGATAACGACTTCACATTCATCATCACCGATAGAAGAGGTACAAGTCACTCAGCGACATAAAATCAAAACTCATTTTAAAACATGCACTGATTCACAAGTAATATGGTATGGTTTCATATTTTGAATTGAAAACACCGAGAGTTTTCACCAGTACCAAAACGTTGGCTCAATCAAGAAATCACTGTGACAATTGTCTGCAAAACATTCGAGGTTCGAGTCACAAATGGCAAGGAAACAAAGTGGTTTATTGCTGAGGAAATAATTGGATAGCTTGTCATTCTTATAGTCACATCCAGATGTGCAAAAACATTTCTCAAACGTAGGCTGCATGAGTTATGTTGAAAGGTTACAAAATGGTTGCCACCAAACAACAGCTGAAGCATTTGCTAAATCATATGATGGAAACAGAGCTAGTGTGGGTTCTATAGAAATGATAGTTGATGAAGTCGCCATTTCCACAGCAACCAGCTTACCCAGATCAGGCCAGAGCTGGTTTAAGACAAAAACAACCAAGAATTTGAATTTTAGGGTATACCTTAAGGCAGAATTTAGAGATGTCACCTGGAAGAAAAGCATGCCAGTTTCTCATCTGGAAGATGAATGGCAGGACCTGTTTAAAGGCATTAAACTCTATATCACCTCAGAAGGCAAGTATGAAAAGCTAATGTTATATCATTTCAAACTTTTAGATCATTTCACAAGGAAGACCCTCCTGAATTTACCTTTATTCCTCCACAAAAGCCTAACCAAAGTATGTAAAAAGATTAGAGCTAAACCTCTAAGCATAAAAAACACCCTTTTTCATTTTGGCTTGATCAAACTGATAATTCTAGAAGAACTCAGACAAAGAGGAAGGACTTGGCAACATTTTCTTTTTTGGGAAGGCTTTGAGACTAAAACTCAACCCATGAATGAGCAGAAGAAAACTGGAAAAAAGAAGTTAACTCCTCAGAGTAGCTCAAGGAGGAGGAGAGCTCTTCCAGGACCACCAGAGGACAGGATTTCCAGCATAAAGTCTAAAAGAGAAAAGAAAAAATAAGATTTTGAAACCAATTAAGAGCAGCCTATAGTAAAAAAGGCAAACATTCTCAATTTACCATACACGGACTTGGAAACAGAGCCAGAGCAAGAAGATGAAAGTCCAACCATTAAAATCCCTGAACACTCCATGGAAATTGCACAAGATTGTGAGACTTTTACTCGCATTGATGAAGGTAAAACATCAAAGAGAAAAAGGTCAAAGAAATCACAAAAAATTAAGCAACTGAAAGAGGTGATTGCACAACATGAGGTTTTGGAAAGAGTAATCAAGGCAAGATATAAATCCCTATTTGACAATTTTGCAGAGACAAATGCAGCATTTGAGAAGTTGGCTCGTGACAGTGTCAAAGACAAAAAGAGAAAGAAGAAAATCACCAAGGACTATAACAGTTTGTGGTGGTTAGCAAAACACCTTAAGAGGAAAATTAAGAAATTGAAGCAGAAGAGTAAGTCACATCCAGATCTACAGGTATTGGCCTAGGCTGCTGTGAATATGCAGGGAGATAAATAAAAGGCACACTAATTTTTTGGTAAAATAACATTTTTGGAGATGAAAGGTTCCTTTTTGGCCAAAGACAGAACTTTTACCAGTGCAAAGGGTAAATTTACAACCAATTAACTGGTGAAATGCAGAACTTTCACCAGCTAACCAACAGATCGTAAGGTGAATTAGTTGGTGAAAGTACAGAAATAAATTTTTGGAAAGCTAAGCTGAAGTGAGGCAATTTTGAAGTATTTAAAAAGGGTTTGAGAGCATTGAAGGATTAACCACCTAATCAAGAAACACTCAGCATCAAAGATTAGTGGAGATTTCGAGACCAAATGCTAAATTGGTCAACTAAAGTTTTGGTTATGGTTATTAACAGAGTCCAGCTACAGAAGACAGGTTCCTTTACCCTTCCATGACACAACAGATTCCTAAAGGTGATGAAATACAGATGTCAAGATCAACATAGAAGACAATTCAAGTTCTAGGAACTAGTCTTTGCTTATCAATTGTGTTTAGTTAGTTTTATTTTCTATATTTAGATACAGATCCAAGTTTTCAGGATCTAAAGAAACGATTGTAAAAGGCTATAAATGCCTATATTTTCTAAGAAACAAGGGTTCAATCTTGGATACATTTTTCTACTGTTATAGACTCTTATTTGATAATAGAATCACAGTCTTCTTTTGTCTTCAATATCAAAATTGCTCATGCATCTTATCTTTCTATACTTTACTTCAGTTTGTCTTAGCTTCTAAAGACTTTCATCTCTTTATTAAGCTCATAAACTTGAATTGAAGGACTTCTTGCTATCTTGTATTGCCTAGTTGTATTTGGTTATCAAGATTAGTATTCTTCATCCCCTGTTTAAACTATCTTGTCTGATTATTGATTTCTGAAAGCATTGTCTTATTTGAATGCATGATAAGTGGTCCATTTCATTAGCTATTGAGTTATCCCATTGTTCCAAGCATACCTAATTTATCATATTCTTAAGTTACCAAGAATCTTTGGCTTACAACCCCAAAGAGTTTCTTGGAGTGATAACACTTGGGTTTACTTCTTAAAACTCAAGAGTGAAGTTTTTGAGAAGTTTTTGGCCTACAAGGCCCTTGTAGAAAAACAATATGGACATCAAATTCAAAGGTTAAGAACATATAATGGAGGTGAATATGTGAACAATAATTTTACAAGCTACTGCACTACACAGGGAATTCAAATGCAACACACTGTTCCATATACACCACAACAAAATGGTGTTGCTGAGAGAAAGAACCACACATTAAAAGAAATGGATAATTGTATGATCCAATCTAAGGGATTAAGTCTAAAGTATTGGGCGGAAGCCATCAACTGTGAAAATTACATAGTAAATCGCACTCCCAGAAAGGCTCTTAAAAATATAACACCGAAAAAAGCTTGGACTAAAATAAAACCAGATGTAAGGCACTTCTATGTATTTGGCAGTATAGCATGGGCTCACATTCCTGATGAGAAAAGGAAAGCATTGCAACCTAAAAGTGAGAAGTGTATATTTGTTGGTTATTCTGAATATTTCAAAGGTTACGGACTTCTTCAATCACATTGTAATGAAATTATTATTAGAAGAGATGTTAAATTTGATGAAAATCTCTTGGCCTGCGAGCCTAATTTGATGATTGTGCCTTCTTTGGCCTATGAGCCATATTCGGCATTTGTGCCTTCTTATGATCTGGTTTCTTCTTTAGATGATGACGGTGAGGATGAAAATCCACTTATGCCTATTCACCCTCCTCCAGATTAGTCCTTTGAACTTGAACCAACACCAGCTCCATCGCTTCCTAGATGGGTCCGTTCAACACGAGAAGCAGTTGGTGATCTTGTCAGTCATCCTTTAGATCAGCATCGAACACGTTCACAGTTCCAGTGAGCCTCTTCTCTTTTGTCTCATGTTTCAGAAACCCATGATCCAGAGACATTTGCAGAAGCTTTAGGTCATCTAGATTGGGATACAACAATGAATGAAGAGTATCGTTCTTTAATGACAAATGATACTTGGGATCTTGTACCTCTTCCAAAAGGAAGAAAACTTGTTAGATGCAAATGGGTCTATAGAACTAAGTATGCATCAGATGGAAGTATTGAAAGACACAAGGCTCGGTTAGTTGCCAAAAGATTTTCCCAAGTTGAAGGAATTGACTATAATGAAACCTTTTCCCCTGTAGCAAAAATGAATTCCATCTGCCTTGTTCTTGCCCTTGTTGCCTCACATAAATGGGAGGTCCATCAGATGGATGTTAAATCCTCCTTCTTGCATGAAGATTTGCAAGAAGAAATATACATGGAACAACCTCCTGGCTATATCCAGAATGACTCTATCCTTGTTTGTCGCCTCAAGAAATCTCTTTATGGTCTCAAGCAAGCTCCCCGAGCTTGGTATGCCAAAATGGATAGCTTTTCTTATTTCCATTGGATTCTCTAGATGTCATTTTGATCCTAATGTCTATACCAAGAAAGTAGGAAGCCATATCATAATCCTTGTCCTTTATGTTGATGACATTATCCTTACTAGTAGTGACTCAAAACTTTTAAACCATGTGAAAACCATCCTTAAGAAGAAATTTGAAATGATAGACTTAGGATTTTTGCACTATTTCCTTGGCCTCCAAGTTTTGCAAACCAATGAATGAATTTTTCTTTCCCAATTTTGCTTGTGACCTTCTTCGTCACTTTCACATGGATGATTGTAAACCAACCCCTTATCCCTTCCAGTCTAGAATCAAGATTTCTGCCACCTGTGCTTCTCTTGAAGTTGATTCCACCCTGTACCATCAGTTAGTTGGTAGCCTCTTATACTTGAATCATACTCATCCTGATCTTTCCTTTGTTGTTGGTCTTGTTTCCCGATATATGAAAACACCCCATGAAAGCTATTGGAAAGAAACTAAAAGGATACTTCGCTATGTTTGTGGTACAGTTCAGTTCAGGATACATTACAGTTCAAGGGGAACTCCTTTATTGGTTGGTTTCACTGATTCAAATTGGGTCGATGACCCTGATGATCGGAAGTCTACTGCAGGTTATGTTTTCAGCCTTGGTTCAGGACCTATCACTTGGGCCTGTAAGAAACAACAGGCTATTGCACTTTCTTCAGCAAAAGCAAAGTACTGAGAAGCAGTAAATGCAAGTCAGGAAGCCCTGTGGCTTCGATAGATCCTTTCAGAGTTTGGATTCCAGCACCAACATCCGACCAGCCTTTGGTGTGACAATCAGAGTTCCATCAAGCTCGCCAAAGACCCAGTTCAACATCAGAGTAGCAAACACATCGAGCTACACATGCACTTCATCAGAAAGCTCATTCATGATCAAGTTATTGAAGTGCTCTTTTTCCCTACAAAAGATCAAGTTGTAGACATTTTCACAAAGTCTCTTACAGAAGCGAAGTTTTCCAAACTTCGATCTTTGTTAGGAGTTCAAGAAGTTGTCATTAAGGGGGGATAGGCTCTAATGCCTCCTTCCTTCTCCTA
>CBVK0100830877.1:0-32017 GCA_900067695.1 Picea abies
TTATCTATTGAAATGCAAAGAACTATAATAATGGCATAAACATTAACACTCTACATATTCTAGGGTTAACATCAATGAAAACCAATTTTCCAACAATGATCGTGGTAAGGAGACACCCAATTCGATACTCTGATGTCGATCTAACCATCCATCCAAAGGAGAAATCTATGCTTCATATCTATTGCACATGAAGAACTTGTGCGATGGTTATCAACGAGCAACCCCCCACAATTTCATCACCTGACATGTGTTGGCTTGTGGTAATTGTTGGTGCTCCTCTGCATTGGGATTATAAACGAGAACTAGCCCCCTGCAAATAACACTTTTCAAACTATAAATGTCAATACATTTATGTTTAAGAAAAAAATTGAAAGACACTTTAAACAATATTTATTTCATTGTTATAATAACAAACCCTGGTCTTATAAAATGGAGATGTGCGTCGAGCACTTGGATGATCGTCGAGCCCTTGATCTTGACCTAGGACTCTCTGTAGAGCGTAATTCTTTTCTAGACCTCAATTGAAACTAGATATGTCACCTTCAAGGAGTTAAACCCAACACAGAATTGAAACTCTCGGACATGTCATTTCGAGGAGCTAAAACCCAATACGAAAATGGATTGACCATTAAATTTATGGACTTAGTAGTTCACTTAATAATAATATATATGTTAAGATGTAATATATACATCATCCATGTGGAGGTGTTGTACATTCAATAATGTATATTTTTATTTACACCATTAAATTCATCCCAACTAAGTATTTCCTGTTTACTTAAAAAAAGTCTCGGTGCTATACCCCTAAATCATAGCCTAACCACCACCACCAACTAAAAACATACACGGTACAGAAGATCACTCGAGACTGGAATCACATATAAAGATGCCATAAAACAAAATCAAACACTGCATATTTCTTGAAATGCACATGGTATACTATCTATCCACATCCCTATTATTTATTTGATTTCTTTACTAAACCTAGGTTTTATATAGGAAGTAAGATAACCGACAAATGTTTTCTCCTTATTTTGTTTGGCATAAATAATTAGAAGATTAAATCTGTGTTTTTTAATGGAAATGAAATCAAAACTTTTTTTGTTTGATGATCCATAGATTGCATACTACGGAGACAATAGAGGTTTTGCAGACTGATGAATCTATGTTTTCAATTGGAGTCTACAATTTCAGTTTATTTCCTGGTAAAGTTTAGTAAAGATTGGATCATCGAAAATCATTAAGGAAAATCGTTAACTCATTATATTTCTACTACTAATGCCTATATTCAATATATAGTTAGATGAGAAGCTGAAGAAATATTAGAATTCCAACCAATTCTATGTTTGCAAGCTCGAGATGCATTTCAGACTCAAATTTTTTTTAGGTAGGTATTCTCGTCTTCGACAAGTTGAAGGATTTGAGTCGAAGCATGCACTTGTCAATAGAAGGGTCCAACAATCTACATATAGAAGGGTCCAACAATCTACATCCTCCTTGAACCTTTTCCATCCTTGAAAATGAAAATTGACGAATTGGAGAACAAGCTATTGAAAAGGATGTCAACTGTCGGAGGTCTCCAATGGCACTTGGAAATTATTTTAACTCCATATGATCCAAAATTGGTTCTTCCAGGGACTGCTAATGTGTAACTTGTGAAGACAATACTTCTATTTTGTGACATCGAAAAAAGTTTAAGCTTTCACGTATGCTGATATTCCCAAGTGTTTGGCCAAAGAGGGTCAAGTCATAGCAGTAGCTCAAATGTTTGAGTCGAATCAAGTTCATGAAGGAGTATAGAAGCATATTCAATGTCTTACACCCCACCAGTTTAACATGTTGGAGCTTTGTTAAATTTCCAAAGGATGGTGACAATGTTTGCAATTCCATGCACAAAGACAAGAAAATATCTTGGAGCTTTGTGAAGTTCCCCAAAGAATCTGGCATTGACTTCATTCATGCCTCGAGTCTTAAGTGTTTCAATGAGTATAGATGAAAGAACTCTTCCGTGAATGTTCCTTTAAAGTTGTGTAGTTCAATCTATTCTAGGTAATTCAACTGCTCTATGGACTTTGGTAACTGGAAAATGCTTGTTATAGAAATATTTGCCTCACCCCATGAAACTTGCTTAGAAGGCCTTTTACATTTCCCTATGCAAACTTGAAGTCCCCTTTTTTCAATTCCCAGAACCAAAAATCATATTTTTCCACATATATGCGCCCTAACAGCTATACAGCATGCGTATACGCAGGTTTCACCATTACAGCCCGCGTACAACGGGTTTTGTGCTCAAAACTAAAAATGGTGTCGGGTTTCCATGTCATGTCACGAGATCCATGATCCTTGACCTTCCATATACTGGAAACATTCTGACTCAGCCCTTCAATTCCATTTGAAGGCTATAAATGTGACATATCCAAGGTGTGGAAGAAGGGAGAAGAATTCAACTTTGAGAGCAAAGTTACTCTGGAGAAATTATTCACTTCATAATGAGTCTACATCTATTTGTCCTTTTAACTCTGAACACGTTGTTCATCCCCCAAGTTATTCCCTATTTGATGGAGAGCTTCATTGTCTCTCTTATATGAGCTTGCCTTTGGTGGAGGATTGAAGTGGTGGAGGCCCATTTGGAAGTGACTTAGTTTCTCAGTTCTGAGACGTCTTGACACGAAATTTTGTCATTCATACACTTTTGTTTTTCATATTTTAATAGAAATACTCTTTTCTCGTCCAATTAATGTCTTGCAAATATTTGAATTGTTATTCCATGGGCATATTTGTTATGAATATTGATGGATTATGTTATTATATGTGCTAACTTTATATATTATCACCATATGCTTGTGTATCTTGGTTGTTGAGGACAAGTTGCAGGTATATAGCTTTGGGTCAAGTCCTCAACGGTGGACTTCATCGAACGTCCGGACGAGGTAGGATCTTGTCTTGTTAGCATGTTTGTTTATATAGCATACTTGAGATTAGGGTTGATTTTTGTAGTCATTTCCATCTATTGTGGTTTACCCCATGCCATAGAGTAATTTTCCTCGTAACAAAATTGGCGACCATACTGGGGATAGAATCTTCTTTTCGGGGTTTGGAGTGTTTTTCTCCTTTGATTGCTCTCGGTTAGCCTGAGTTTTATTGTCATTCGACTACTTGACATCCTATTTTCATTTTGAGTCTGAGTTTCTTGGCCTTATCCTTAACTTGGCAATGTTTCAATACATATACAAGGTTTTTCCCTTGACAGGCGTGTACATACGCGAGCTGTCATTCTATAGGGTGTGTACATACGCAGTTTTTCCTTAAGTAGTCGCGTAAATCATCATTTTTTTCTTGATTGTTGAGTTTGGTGTTTGTTGGGTAAGTTTGGATGGTTGCTATGTCTTCTTGGGTCTCTGTCATGATTGTTAAGTGCTTGCAAAGTGATAGGAAACCTTTCTTTGGTTGAATTTTCGGGTCGTTTTTTCTTTCTCATCATAATTTTCATTGGTTGTCCTTGCATCTTGGGTTGGGTGTTTCTTCTTGATATCCTGCTTGGTTTGTCACTTTTACTTACATTAGAATATATATATCAAGTTGTGGTTCAGTCCGTGCATTTTCATTTCTTTATATTGAAAATACAAAAAAATATATACATTTTGCATTATGACATTTGATTCTTTGAGTTCTTATTATTGGTCTTGATACATGTATGGAAAGATTGAATCTTATTTGAAATCGCAGAGTTGAATTGAAAATTTCATTTTGAAAAGCTTATCATTTGTTGAGAATTGAATTTAGGACTTTGCATTATATTCATATTCATTTATTTTACTTGTTGAGTCATAACATCATTAGTTTCACGACCACATCTTTTGAGCAAAGAAAGCCACTAAAAATAACGCTGATAAATTTAAAATTGATTAGAAACAATTTTATTTTTCAGGGTGCATAAACTAACTTAAGATTGAAAGCCTTGGAATAGGATTTTGTGAGTAAACTTCTCCAAGGCTATTAAAATAAACATATGTGTCTGACTAAGGGAGTGGTGAAATCCATTGTATAATTGGTGACATCAGGAGGCTCCGCTCACACCAGAGTTAAGCACGAGGTTGTGCGAAGTTGGTTGCAGAGATATCTCCCTAATACCTTCTTAGCGTCAGAGATATTTCTGGGGATATATTCGTATATGGGGGTCTTGCTAGTACCTTTACCTCTGTGAGAGGTGATGCTTTTTAGATTTAGGGATTTTTTACCCTAACCATACGGTGGACCTGACTTACGACTGTTCGTCTGTGCATTGGTTATATCGTGGTGGCTTTAGTTTCTTGACATAGGTAGCCACATAGATTACTTGTAGGGGTTATTTTTCAGGTACCTTGGGTCAGATAAGGGTCGAACAACAGACAGCCTTTATGGAGGATTACCTCTCTGGGGGGATCTGACTGAATGCGTTGTTAAGCCCACGAGGGCCCTTATAACTGATTATGATACCTCTGATATTTTCAAGGGAGTCTCAGGCCCCTCTTGGGCGAGGCATACCTACTTTAGTGAGGGAGGCCCCTTTCAGCCACTTTATCTTATTTCTATACATTGGCCTATTTGCTTTACTTTGGTGTGCTCTCTTATTATTAGTTGGCCTTAGGATTTTGTATTGCGTCGTGAGTTTTCATTGCTATGGTTAGTGGAGCCCCTGTGACTCCCTCAATTAGAGTTACCCAACCCATGGTATTTTCTCATTCCATGGGGATGAATCCTTTTGTATTTTCGAGTGGTACGCTGAATCATGATACTCAGCTAATACCTTGGGCCTCTAATATTTTTTCTCATGGTATGCTAGACATGTCTTCGCACTTTCCATCCTCTGTCCTATCACCTTATGTGAATCCTAGTTTTGGTTCTAGAGGCATGATGCCCCCTTATTCTCCCTTTTCATTTGGTGGGATTTATATCCCTCAACCAACTCTTACAGTAGGAGGTTGGAATATTCCTTCCTACGGATCCAATCCTAGCTTCACTTTTCCAGGAGCAAGTGCTCAAATGGGCAGTCATTCTACTTATTACACTCCATCCATCTATCCTTCTTCTTCTATGTCGGTTCCTACGAATGATTTTCCCATGGCGGACCTCCATCTGTCCTCTGGTGCTTCATCTGGGGGAGTCAGTTTTATAGTATGGCCATCCCCCTTCACGAAGTTCCTTCGTCTGGGGGAAACATATATCCTCACTTGAGTAACCCTTGTCATGTCACTTTCTCTTCGCAAGTGGATTCCTCAGTGACGATTCCCTTACAACCCTTTATGAATCAGTATGGAGGAGAATGTTATCATGTCAGACAGGGCCATGGTGTATACCAGAACCCTTCTTAGCATACAATTTCTCAATACCAGTCTTTACTGGAACCTTGGTCTCAAATGCCGCAACAAACGCTGCCACCAGTCTAGTCACTACAAGTCATACTGGCATTATATCACCAACCTCTGCTATTCATGTTGGAGATAAGTCAACAACCTATGCAAGTCATGTTGAATACATGAAACAAACCTCTACAAGTCATGCTGGGGGCACAAGTCCAGTCACTGCGAGTCATACTGGAATTATATCACCAACCTCTGCTAGTCATTTTGGAGATAGCTCAACAACCTCTACAAGTCATGTTGAAGGCCAACAGCCAACTGCTACAAGTAATGTTGGGGGCACAACTCTAGTCACTGCTATTCACACTGCACATACATCACTAACCTCTACTAGTCATGTTGGGGATTCATCACCAACCTTTTCTAGTCATGTTGGGGATTCATCACCAACCTCTACTAGTCATGTTGGGGATTCATCGCCAACCTCTGCAAGTCATGTTGGAGATCTACTACTAGCCTCAGCAAGTCATGCTGGGAGCATGTCACCGACCACTGCAAGTCATGATAGGGGAATTCATACGATTGAGAAGCCTTGACATATAAGACGTAATCCCAAGTTCCTTTGTAGGCTTTGCAAAGGAGATCACCTTACTCGTTTGTGCCCTGCTACTGTTGTGGTACAAAAATTGTGGTCCTTTTCTGATATCTCTTCGAGTTCTGACTTGTCTTTGGTTTCCCAACATCCTAATCATTCTTTGGTTGATGCATTGGTCATGCTGAGGCAATATTCGGTCTACACCACTCTTCTTTTGAGGGGTGATGCATCTCTTGAACTTGTTGTCTCACATCTTGTTCAACCAACAATCATGTCGATGCAATCTTCGACCGACACCACTCTTTTTTTGGGGAGTGATGTGTCTCTTGACCTTGTTGTCTCGTATCCTTTTCAACCAACAATTGAAGAAGTAGTCATGCTGATGTAATATTAGGCTGATCCCACTCTTCTCTTGGAGAGTGACAAGTATAAGGAAGTGACATTGTCAATTCAATCTTCGGTCAATCCCACTCTTCTTTTGGGGAGTGATGTGTCTTTCGACCATATCCTTAGCATTTCTGATTTTGTACCTTATGAACAAGGGAGAACTCCACTCTCTTCCAGCACGCTCCCTCCAAGTCCTAGGTTAGTTTCCTTTGATTGGAATGATCTTGTAGAGCCTCGACTTCCTTCTTCTACACCCTTTCAGATAACAGGCATTCTTTGATATATTGTAGATAAGGTAACCTCTGCAAGTATTTATCCTCCTCGACTTGGAAAGCTTTGGGTTTTCCCAAGATTGTGTCAGCTATCTATGAGTTGATGTCTTTCCACAAAAGTCTTGTACGGGAGCCCTGGCCTCCCTCATGATATGTTTCTTAGAAAAACATTTCTGAGTCTCAGTTAAGCTCTTTTCCGACTATTTTAAAAAGTGAAAAGATTATCGAGTGAACTTGTCTCTTTCACACTCATTAATTGGATTTGAAAGGTCGTTTATTTGGTGTAAGTTTAACCCTTTTCCGAACCAAGTATACTAATTTCGAAAAATGAATACTCTAGTCACTAGTGGCTAAAAGAGTTCTCCTAGGTGTTGTTTTATACTTTTTTGGGCCTAGGGGACTAAATTGATGAAAAAGGACATTCTTTGGATTTGAGTTGTAATTGAATTTCATCATCCTGCTTGCAATATTGAGCCTATTTTTGGTTCCCTCTTTATTGCTATAAGCCTATTACCTCAGCAATTTGGATCACTAGCCAAGCAGAGCCTTGTTTATATCCTTTTCATCTTGACACCCTGTACCCTAAGAGGAAACATTCCCTCGAGTTTCCACATCCTTCATGCACTTCCCTGCATTGAGCATAGGTATGCTCCATTGTTGGAACCATTTTCTTACTTGCGACACTTGTTTCCTCCTCTGTATCATAGCATTCATTTTTCTATGAAAAAACAAAAAAAGATGGGCGGGAAAAGAATATTATCTCATGTTGGAAGAAGTTGTGTTGCCTTTGAACAGAGCACAAAATTTTGAGTCCACTTGTGATCCAAATTTTGGGTTTAGCATGACCTTAGGAATTTGATCTCGTTACTTAGAGTTTACTCCTCTAACTAGTTACTCTTCCAGTCCCTATGGAGAGTTTAATTGGTGCCTCCTGCATCACAAAGTTTCATCATTGGGTCTTTGTTGCCAGAGTCCTCCATATGTCTCATGCTCTTGTTCAAAGGATGTCTTTCAGCCCTTGTCGTCCATTTATCAAAACTCTTGAGTTTTCATGTAGGCCATACCCTCAGTATGTCTTAGAGTTACATGAATTTGTAGTCCTACCATGCACCCTGGTCCTACTTTCATTATGGGTAGGTAACCTTAAACCCAACAGTTGACATCTCCTCATTGGCTGTTGATTGGGGGGTTTCCCTTATGTTCGAAGGGAAGAAATATATTCACACATTGGGATTCGTGCAATGTCTTGGATGTCATTATCCTTATTGGTGGTTTCCTCGCCTTTGTCAGCATTTTTCATTATTGGTTGTTATTCAGAGGCTCTTTTTCGTGCACTGCTTACATTTGGTGCATGGGAATTATGCACAGGTTCGTTGGTTCGTGAACATGTTCTTCGTCCGAGTTCCTCCAAATCATCAAGATAATGATTTGTACCTCATGCTGACTAATGAGAGATTCCTTAATGCTCTCCTTTCAGTAGGTCTCCTTTCAGTAGGTCTCCTTCCATCGAATTCAACTCATCTATTGTGGAAACGATTCCTAGAGTCCTATGAGTACCTAGAGGCTTGCAGTCATTAGTGGAAAGTTCTCCCACCATCGATAGTTGGGAATACATCAATGTCTCTTGATCGATGGATTCTTCAAGTGTTCGACCTCAAAACCTTTATTCACACGTGTAAGAATGTACTCGGTTCCTTGATACCTACTTTCATTATCGATAGGTTGTCTCACATTTTTTAATGGTATACCTTAATGAACGATAATCAAATGAAGTCTCATTGCGTTCGACCTCAATTCCTTTATTCACATGATGTAGAAATGCACCTTTGGTGAATCGTGTAGAAGACTTGAAGACATCAGTTTATAGTCGCAACTTTCCTGAGTTGTTGCTATCATTTCATTGGACCAGTACCTTTATGACTTCAGTGATCATGGGAGATCAAATTGTACTCCATTGTATACAGATATCTTCAAATTAATTTTGAGATTGGTTTTCACTGGGCCTTGTTCGTGACTATGATAGCCTATGGCATGTATCTACCTTTGTATTTCCTATTCATGGCCACAAACAGTTGTTTGGTATATTTCCACATGGATCTGCAGTGTAATTCAAATTGGCAGCCATGTGAACAAAGTCATTATGGATTGTAATATTCTTATGAGAAACTAGTTCATCCAGCTAGGTCTCCTTTACTTCACTTTTGGAAATTATAATGTATTTCGGCCATCACATATTCTCCTCTGACCTCACACATTAGGGGGCATCTGTTATAGAAATATTTTCCTCACCCCATGCAACTTTCTCAAAAGGCATTTTCCATTTCCCTATGCAAACTTGAAGTCCACTTTTTGCAATTCCCAGAGCTAAAAATCATATTTTTCCACATATATGTGCCCTAACATCTATATAGCATGCGTATACACAGGTTGCACCATTACAGCCTGCGTACATCGGATTTTGTGCCCAAAATTAAAAATGGTGTTGGGTTTCCATGTCATGTCATGAGATCCATGATCCTTGACCTTCCATATACTGGAAACTTTCTGACTTGGCCCTTCAGTTACATTTGAAGGATATAAATGGGCCATATCCAAGTTGTGGAATAAGGAAGAATAATTCAAATTTGAGAGAAAATTTACTCTGGAGAAATTATTCACTTCATATTGAGTCTGCATCCCTTTGTCCTTTTAAGTCTGAACACATTTTTCATCCCCCAAGCTCTTCCCTATTTAATGGAGAACTTCATTGTCTCTCTTATATGAGATTTCCTTTGGTGGAGGATTGAAGTGGTGGAGGCCCAGTTGGAAAGGACTTAGTTTCTCGGTTCCGAGACATTTTGACATGGAAGTTTGTCATTCATACACTTATATTGTTCATATTTTAATAGAAATACTCTTTTCTTGTCCAATTAATGTCTTGCAAATATTTGAATTGTTATTACATGGGCATATTTGTAATGAATATTGATGGATTATGCTATTATATGTGCTAAATTTATATATTATCACCATATGCTTGCGTATTTTGGTTGTTGAGGAAAATTTGCAGGTATATAGCTTTGGGTCAAGTGCTCAACGATGGACTTCATCAAACGTCCGGACGATTTAGGCTCTTTAGCTTGTCTTGTTAGCATGTTTGTTTATATAGCATACTTGATATTAGGGTTGATTTCTGCAGTCATTTACGTCTTTTGTGGTTTACCCCATTCCATAGAGTGAGTTTCCTCGTAACAATGCCAAAACTAATATTCATATCTCTCAACTGAAGAGGTTCCTGCATTACATGGCAAAAATTTTAATATGATTATTTAAAAACTATAGCACTGTTTTTTATTAAATTGAAAAAATAATTTACACGTACCTCACTTTCGGTGTTCCAAAAGGTTCCCAAGATCGGTGGTGAGTGTCAATGTTTTAGTTCTAACACTCTTAGATTCTTTATTGGAATCCATGAAGGTAGGGAGGAGTATGAATTATTTATTTGAATCCACGAAGGTAGGGAGGATATCTCACAACGAAGCCATAAAAGATATGGATGTCTCATCAACTTGAATAATCTTTCCAAACAATCACTCGGAGATCCTAGCAGCTGCAACCCGCTCATACCAACGATATGAGTGCTAAACTCTGTGGGACTTTGGAAGAATTCGTCGGATCTTTTTTGAACCATGCTAATTCCTCGAACCTAAATTGTTACAGGAAAGTGGCTCATTTTCTCATGGCGGGAAACCTTATTCTTCTTTGCTGCAGTTGGTTGTAACATCTTTGCTGCAGTTGGCTATAACATATTTGCTTTGACATTTTCTCATACCTTTAACACAATTGAAAAGGGTTTAATAATAACTAGATCCAGGAAAAGAAATACTCATGCATGTCACGTATCTAACAATTTGAACTAATCTAATAATATAAACGAATTCAACATAGTCATGGAGATACCATAAAATTTGCAGACAGTTCCCTTCCCATGTCTTTATAATCTCCCAAAGAAAAAGAAAAAACATTCTTGTCCAAATGCATAGAAAGTTCTTTATCTGTGAGGGATAGATATCCTCCATAACAGTTGTGTTATCCCTCAAAATAGCACCATCATTTTGAGTGATAGGATGAGTCAAAAATTTCATTTCTGCGAGTCTTGGTTTTCAAAAATTACTTTTCCAGCTTTCAACAGCGCGCTCCTTTTTATTTTTTGCTGGTTAGCTGTTGAAAGTCGTCACTTTCCACAGCGCACGAGTCATAAAATAATAGCTCTGCGCTGGGGAAAGTCCCAACTTCGCTCAAAATGACTTTTCTTGCACACGACAAATGTCGAGACCACAATACACCAAATCAATTCCCAGGTCAGACCTCAAATTCAGCCACGAATCAAGCCATTAATCAGCCAGGCGTTTCACCAAAGTAATAACACATTTTCTTCATAAGAGTTTTGTTTTGCATGGTCGTGTTTATCCTTTGATATCGCAGATGTCAGTGCCCTGCAAGGATTTCGTTTTCCAGAATGACTTTAGCTGCCGAAAATGTTTTCATGAGCAAATTTTAAAAAAAATCGTGCTTCCAAATACGCTCCAATGTCAAGCTAGATGTTAATCGATAAACCAACAGTCACCATATAGCTTATTTGCTTTGATTCTGTATGGAAGGACGCGTGGAAGGTTATGTTAATCCAGCACAGCAACAAGGTGCTGATCACTATTCTCGGATCTCACTTCGCCACAACATTGACCAGCTGGCATCTTCTAGTCACATTCTGTTCCCATGCCGAGTGTCCTTTCAAGGAATAGGGTTCACCGCCCTGTTTCTCCTGCCGGATCAAGGAGATACTCAGAGGACTTTAGCAAATCCAGGCAGCGATACGGGAAAATATTCTGCAATGCCATTTGAAGCCATACACTTATGGCTAGAATGATGGCCAGGGTTCCATAGTTTTTTTTGGCATATTATCTCATGACTCCACTAAAAAAAGGCGTGATTCAGGAAAATACAACTTATCATAACGAGTTTGAGAGTTAGTTCGCATGGTAGCTTTTGATAAAAGATGAGGGTTAGAGACTGCAGAGGAAAATGGAGAAGGTCTTTCAAGACCAACAACTGCACCGGTTCTTTTAAATCTCATAGCAAACAACAGTTATTTTGATGCTTCTGTGGATTTACACTTGCTAATAGTTTCTCAAGTATTGGCAGCAGGACCAACTAATTGGAATGAAGCACTTGCCTCTAATTCTTTTGCATTTCCTATGTTAGATCACGAGACTGTAAAATGAAAATTGTGAAGCTGAAGATGATATGGTAACAGTAGAGCTTCTTGCAACAAAGTTATCTTCATTTGATACTCCAAACAGAGTGTTCACATGCGAGCAGATAATATTGGTTTACTATGAGGCTCAGCATAATGTTAATAAGAGAATGGTAAATAGATCTAAGGCTGTAATCTACAGCAGGAACATTTTGAGCTATCCTTGGGAGCCTATCAAGCTCAACACCTTTATGAATATCAGAAAGAATGCTTACCAGTAAGCAGTTACAAAGTATTCATCTGCCTGATTGTGATTAAGAAAGTGCTTGCTTCAATGCAGGATGTTTTTCTTCTTCTGAGATCAACAAATATTATAAACATATGTAAGAGCATTGCTAGCAGTGTACTAGGGCATATGTTGTGAGTGATTATTACATAGGCATGCTATCCAAGACACAATGTGCAGAACTTGATAACTACCTTCCAGAGTTGGCTACTTATATGAACACATTTGCAAGAAACTACACATTGCCTATGTCACCTCATCTGGGCCCTGATGATTGTTGTTCTTACTTCTTAATCATGGTTTGCATGTTCAACAAGGAACATGAGCAATTGTTGCAATAGAATGCAAGAGTGGGCAGAGAGATCTTCTTTTTGCACAGTATTTTGGCCAGGTGGAATTGGTTACTCATTTTCCGGGCAATCAACTGTTTAAAGCCAAAGATGAACTATTCGACTTGTCCATAGCTCATTAATGTGGATTACATCTGTTGAAGACTTAATGGAGAACAAAGATGACAGAAGGCAGCAAATACTCCAGATTTTGTGCAGTTGTTAAGGATTCGATTCACCTTTCCAGTCAAAGTTTTCCAACAAGAAGATCAAATGTACAGGTGGCAGGGAATTCATCAATCAAAAGATACCTTATCAGCTAAATATAAACAGTCAAAGAATCATCTCAAGATTTCAAGGTCGAGTCTGCATGTACTAGATCGAAGCCCACCGAGCCTTGGGAGGCTAACTCCAATTCACCAACTATCAAGCACGAGAAGGGGGACCAGCACATTATCTTTTCCTTTTCTTGAGGGATCATTCCCTATATTTTTTCATTTGCTATTCTAGTTAGTATAACCAGATCCATGATTTGAGGATCTGGAGACTGTTTTGTAAAGGCTATAAAGCCTAAAAACTCAGTTTGATAAAGGGTTCGATTTTGAGTACTATGATGCTGCCCCTGTAACACACAGACTTATTCTTATTTTATGAAAAACTGCAAGCTTCTTTCAGTTCTGTGTCAGATTTTCTCTTCTTGTCTTTTATAGCTTATGAGTGGATGTCCCTTTGTTGAAACTCATTCAATTTGCAATGACTTTCATCTCATTGATTTAATTGTTTTAGTTGATTATCATAAGCTATTTCTCGGTTGTTAGACCTATTGTGTTTGTTGGTACGAAACATAATCTGGTTCAATAGTTGTATTCTTTCCCCCATTTAATCAAACTTGATCTGACCACGGTGCTAGAAAGCCTTGTGAGATTTTGTATCTCTAGACAGTCTTGAAACACGGTCCAGCCTTTAGTCATTCACCTTGATCCACAACCCATTTCAATTATTTAAAAAATTGCTTCAAAAAAGAGTTAGTTACCAGGCATCTCCAACTTACAACCTAGGAGAGTTTCCTGGAGAGATAACAAGTTGCATAAAATATATTGTGGAATAGTGGTGAGAGATATGTCACTCTTTACCATCGTGTTATTAACACCGGGGCTAGTGCAGATATTGAACCCATGATATTCTAGATTTCTTAGGATTTCACTGGAAGGTGAAGGAAGATTTCCTTGCCTCGGCATTTAAGACTTCGCATAGGGATGATGGATAACAAAAGTACAAATATTTTATAACACTTTATTGTCCAGAACAGTTGCATAGAATCTATTGCAAAGTAGTGGTGAGAGATATTACACTGTTTACCATCGTGTTATTAACACCGGGGCTAGTGCAAATATTGAGACTATGATCCTGAAGATTTTTTAGAATTTCCCTGGCAAGTGAAGGACGATTTCCCTACCTCAACATTTAATAATTTGCATAGAGATGAGGGATAGCATAAGTACAAACATTTTATAACTCTTTATTGTCTAGAATAGTTGCATAGAATATATTGCATAATAGTGGTGAGAGATATGACACTCTTTACCATTGTGTTATTAACACCGAGGATAATGCAGATCTCGAGACAATGATCCTCAGGATTTCTCATGATTTCCCTGGCAGGTAACGGACGATTTATTTTCCTCGGCATTTAAGACCTCGCATATGGATGAGGGATCACATAAGTGTTAATGCACTCCGTCGTCACCTCTACAGTAAGAGGTAAAATTTGAAGGCCAATGATATGACAAAAAAAAATATTTTTTTTATATATTTTAATTAAAATAAAAGTATTATTGACACTTTCCTATGTTAGACACTGGAAATGAAGAGAACGTTTCAAGTCAACGCTAGAACTAATAGTAATTCAAGGTTGTATCAAATGATATAGTCCCTTCGACAGGGACTAATAAAAAGATACAGGATTAAAACTAAATAGTCATTATTACTTTAAATCTAAAATTATTATTATAAACTATTTATTATTATAAATCTAAAATTATGATTATAAATTTAAAATTATGAGTATAAAATTTAAGAAGTTTCTCCATTTTGAAAATTCATTAATTTGTATATAGTTTGGTTTTTATAAATATTTAAATGTTAATTATAATTTTAATAATCAAACGATGCACTGCTACGGTTTCATTTTGACTACTCTATGCACGAGTCCAAAGATTTCGTTAATGGTGCCAAAGGGGGGCTCAGGCCTCCCTCCACCCACCTCTCCACATCGCAAGCAGGATACCACCAGCCCCTCTAACGCTTCCTCCATGAATCTAGCTACTCGGAATGACAACACAGTGGGACCAACTCCCCCTTCGCTCAAGGAACTCATGCCAGATGTTCAAGCACAAGACATTCGCAAGACATATTGGAAACCCGATCACTACATCCCAAAAGCTACGAAAACACAAGAGTATGAGATTCTCTCTATAAAGTTCGGGAGTCAAATTCAACACATGAAAGATCATTCTCTTATCGGTAAGTTCCTCGGTCTCTGGCCAAATGAAAAGGATTTGGTCACCTCGGTCCATTCTCGTTGGAAAACCACTTGCCACATAGATTTAAAATTAGGATCTAAGGGGTTCTTTACTATAATTTTTAAAAACCCTAAGGAAAGAGACATAATCTTTGAGGGAGGGCACTAATTCTTCAAATTTGTTGGTCTTCACTTACGTTACTGGAAGGACAACTTCAACCCAGAGAAAGAAGATTTTTCATATGCTCATGTTTGGGTTCTACTTTATTCTCACCCTTCTAAATACTAGGAGGAAGAAATCTTAGCTAGAATTGGAAACACCCTAGGAACCTTTTTCAAAACCTCAAATGCCACATGACAAGGATTCCATACAGCTTATGCCAGAATCTGTATTTACATGAATGTCTTTATCCCTATTCCAGACTCAATTCACCTCTATTTACAAGATGTTGAATGGATTCAAACTTTAGACTATGAATTCATTCCTTTATGATGTCATCATTGTCATAAGCATGGCCACCTATATATAGACTCCCCCCTTATGAATCCACCCAAAATGACCAAAGCTAACCCCAACATCGATGATGAAGGATTCACCAAAATCCCAACCTGTCAAAGACATAATAGAAAGAAAGTACACCAAAACCCTACTGACCATAATAAAATTTTCACTTCTAAGAATAGTTTCAACCATTTCAGCTCTTTACCTATAGACACAGACACTTTGAACACAGATTCCTCTAACCCTGGCCTTCCTCAAATGCACAAACTTGAGAATTATCCACCATCTGACGAGCCAAAAAAATCCAAAACTGGGTGCCTCCTTTAGAAGATGCCCCACTCTTTTTTCCCCTTGAGGAGAGTTATGACCCAGATGCAGAAGAAATGAAACTAGACGAGATAGACCTACAAGAAATTATGGATGTAGTTTGTAAGAAAGACATGAATTCGATCCCCCCAGAGCATATCTAGTTAGTTTGCAAAGCACTCCACAAACATCATCGGGGCTCTCTATATCCCTTAGGAGCCTCTCCTTATAATCCCAATTTGGGCATCCAACCCAATAAGCTCAAAGCAAAAAAAAATAGAAAGAAGACAAGAGAAGAGGAAGGAAATCCAACCTTCAATTACTTCAGGAAATCAGGGATATCTTGGTGAAATCAAGGAAGAATTCTCTAATCATGGATACTTTCCAACCCTCCTAAATTTTTCAGTGAAATTGATCTCATGGAACATTAGGGGCCTTAATGATAAGAGGAAACATGCGCTCTTATGAAACAAGATCAATACATAATCACTAGATATTTTTCTTTTGTAGGAAACTAAATGTTCAAGGGCTATGCTTCAAGCCATCTTATCCAAGATCTAGAAAGATGGTTTCTCCATGGAAATCAACTCCACATGAACCTTGGGAGGAATAACGATCCTTTGGAATCAAGACAAGATCCTCATGCAAAACGTTTTTTGCATGAAACAAAGTATTTCAGTGGAATTCCACCTGTTAGGGGAAGAGACCATAGGATTCATCACCAATGTGTATGGACCCCAACAATATAGGGATAAGTTAAAATTTCTCACGCAACTTCAAAATATCACCTCTCTAATACACCCTCATGTTGGCATAGGGGCAGATCTAGGGTTCAACGCTTAACAACCCACCAACAAAACCCTAACTACCAACCCTTTCGGCAACACCTACGAAGCAAGTGAAGTCTCACCCAAGGTAGAAGTAGGGGGGGTTATAGGATGCAGGTGTCTGTAACCAAGATGGGACACAGATCTATGATAAACACACTTCGTAGAGTAATCTAGTAACACTTATAAGATGATACGTATGATTTTATTAGCTTTATTAACATTGCAAAACAAATCCTAATATAGATTAGCGTAGTAACAATAAAGATTAAGCACTTTCAATAACTTAGCACATAGCACTGAGTTAGATCTAACATCCATCTATCCTTAACACAATTAAAGCACTAAGCATCAATAGATCTATCTATCATACATAATAATCAAAGCACTAAGAAGATAAGTAACATGAATAACACAACACAAAGCACACCAAAGACACAAGATCTACGTGGTTCACCCTAGTGTGGGGATACGTCCACCAACCACTTCATCTTATTTATTATTCTTCAATATCTTACATTCATTCGCTCTTGTGCACTAAGCCACAGAGTCAAGCTTCACATCAGACAGGAGATATGCGCACTGAACACCAGATCCTCCTTCCCAAAACTAGGTCAAGGCACAAAGCCAACTTCTCTATTGAGCACAGAGCCTTACATACACATTTTGTTGCACAAAGCAACCCAAAACTACTTGCACTTAGCTACTTTTCACTACTTGAGCTACTACTTTTACAATGCATTCTCCTTTATTTATACTTTTACAACCCCTTACAAGGCCTAATCATGGGTAAACCCCATGGGCCAACATCCCATAACCCATTACAAAACCCTAAAGAACCCCTTACTGGGTCCACAAAGATCGCAAAACAAGTGAGATCCACGATCTTAGCTCCGCCTAGGATATCCATCTTTGACCATCGTGTCAAAGTCCAAAAGGTGGTCCAAACTTGACCAAGGTTTCTGCAAAACTTGGTCGAGGCCCAACAGACCCCCAACACTCAGATGTGACTCGTCCCGAGTAACTCAGGTTTGGGCAATGCTACTTTCAAGGCCTCGAGCTTAACTTGAGCTGCCTCGACTTAGTGCTTCGCCTGAGCCTCCTGCGTAGCGAGCTCCTGGATCATCTACTCTGTAATAGGCCCTTCCAGGTGTTGTTCCAATGTTGCAACTACTTGGTCCAGTTGCGAGCCCTCTCCCTCAATTTCTTCAAACACCTTACAGGCTTCATCCTGCACAGGTTGTAGTTTCTGCACAACCTCCATTACCCTACCTTGGAGGGAAGTGATCTGTTTTTGCACTGTGTGTTTTTCTTGAGATATCTTCATTCTTTCAACCGCAGTGAGTAGCTTCATCTGTGCCTGTACTGACAATGCCTGTTGTTGCGCCTCCTATAACTGTGCTTCCAGTGTCCTTAGCTCTGGATCTTCTATGAGGCGTTCATATGTATGTGCACTTCTATCGCTTAGTTGTTTTCACTCTGAAGTGAGGGCTATGATTCTTAAAAATGCATTCTTAGCGGCTTCCTCCCTCTGGTCGCGCACCTCCTATGGAGTGCTCGGTACTGCTTGGACCTCCAACTCTGTTATCCTCACTTGAAGTTGTTGGATGGTCTCTGCAAGCTTCACTACTTGAGCCTCGACCAACTCTTGTTCCTCCTGTACCAAGCCCATCATAGAGCGATATGCTTTATTCACTGCTTCTTTGACTATGGCCCCTTCTATGAGCAACTTCTCCTTTTCTCTCTGTAACTGGGCTTTTTCCTCCTGGATCATCGCCTGAAAATCTTCTTTCTCATTTTCATAGGCGGTTACACTATACCGCGCTACGTGTCACTATTCTAAGGCTTCATCCTTCTCTTGTTTCAAGGCTTTTGTAGCCTTCTGCTTCTCTTCCTCGAATTTCTGAAGTTGGGCTTCTGTCACATCTACAAGTCTTCTCAATTGGGTTGGTTCATCCCCCAATTCTGTAGTTTGTGAAGAGGAAGGCACAATAGGTACTTCATGGATCAACCGAATATCTTGATGTACTTCTTTCAGTTCCTTCTTGACCCTTCCATATAACTCTTCCTTCTTCGCACCATATCTCTGCAAGATGTACTTGAAAGCGTCCTCCATAGCTCCACGGACCAAATTGATATCATCCTCCGTGAGCGTGGCCTTCAGCTGGGGATTACTAGCACGCGTCTTCTTCCTTGCTGAAGGTTTCTTAGGGGAAACCTTCCTCTTCTACAGTGTTACTGTTTCAGTCGGGGGATCTTGAGGCGGTGTAGCTTTGCCTTCTCCTTGATTTTATCCTTCATCCCCTCCTCCTCGTCCATCTGCTTCATCTACTCCTCCTCCTCCTTTGAGTGAGCTAGACCCATTATCATCAAAAGCACCATCCTCCTCATCGCTCTCTATATCTTGGACTTTCTCCTGCGTTTTCTTCTTCTTCGTCCCATTGGACTGTCTGACATGCTCAACCCAAGTGACTAGGGGGCTTCCTATGGTGTCCGTGTCGGAGAGTTTTGCATTAGAAATAGGTGCAAGGAACTCATCCAGCCACTCCTTTGTGATCTGCTCCATGTCTTCATCCGTTAGCTTGTAATATGATTGTAATTCTTCTTTTTTATCATCTCTGAGCACAGTGATATAGATGAAATGTGGATCTGCGCGGAATTTTTCTATCGGTCTATACTGGTGCAGGGTGCGCGGTTGATCTGGATTTTATGAGCAGAAAAAAATGACTACAGATTATTAGCAGGTGCTTAACACAAAATAACATAGATACAGTAAAATTGGTTTTCTATTCAATAACGAAATAAGCTGAAACTGTAAAATGCAGCGGAAACAAGCTTGTTGGAATGGTGGCAGCTTATCTTTGAGAAGAGATGTGACGGTTGTGTTCATTCACAATAAGATGATTACAATGATGCTCCAAAGGCCTTTTTACAATAAGAAGGAATGCAAAAAACCCTAGACATCCAAAAACCTAACCCTAGGAGATGAAGCGCCAAAAGTAATGTGGGCCCCGTTTGGGTAAGTTAGTACATCAACTTCCCGGGGTTGTAACTTTTGCATACGATATTCGTTTTAGGAGTATAATAGCCCGTTGGAAAGGTATCATCGAGGATATTCATTTTAGGCACAATATTGAAGGAACTTTCATATTGAAAACCTATTTTCCCAAAAAAAACATTGTTTAGGGCCTCAAAATGATTCTGGAAGTGAAAACTGCTAAAAATAGTAAATTACCAAAATTGCCAGAAAACTGTTTTGAGCCAGTTGGAAAAGGTGGGTGGCCAATGATATCCACCTGGATAAATCCTCCCTCCTTAGGAAGCAATGGTCGCCATTGCATTGAGGTCCCCCATCAGATGAGGAAATTTCTGTTGAATTTGGCCCTGGGTGAGCCACTTGCCTTGGTGCAGGAGCTACCCTGCTTTGACGACTCGATAAAGATGGATCCTTTTCTATCGAGTTTCCTTGATATGTGTGTCCACAATATGATCATTGGATGCTTGTTATATGTAGTCGGGGTTGAGCTATGTTGGTTTCAGTTGTTCTTCTACTTCTTAGGTGTCCAATAATGGTGGGAAATAAGGGCGAAGGAGATCCACGTTGAACATTGGGTGTAGGCCAAGGAAAGGAGGAATGTTGAGCTAAAAAGAATTATCCCCCACAGCCTTGGTGATGGTGTACAACCCATAACGGAGTGGACGAAGCTTCTGATGGGGTCCTCTAAGGAGTTCTTTCTACAAGTGCAACCAAACTTTGTCGCCCACCTGAAACTTATGTGGCACTCGATGTTGATCATGGTGTTGTTTGTACTTGTCATTGGACTTCTGTAGGATATCCTGGACTTGTTGGCAGATGTCCTAGATCTTCTCAATGAACTGGGTGGATTTGTCAGCTTCAGTTGGAGCAAGAGATGAGTCGATCGAGGTGATTGCAAGGGGAAGTGAAGCATCTATGGGACCCAATGGTTGGAATCCCAACCCCACCTGAAAGGAGCTATGGTCAGTTGAGTTATGCAGGGCTTGGTTGTAGCTATGATGGAGATAGGGAAGGCTCTCATCCCATGTGTGAGGTTGATTTGAATTACACATGCAAAGGATATGCAAAATTATTCCATTTACGAACTCGGTTTGGCCATCCGTCTGGGGGTGGAAGGTCGTGGATTTGGTGAGCTTGGTGTCCAGCAATGACGAGAGGCTTGACCAGAGTGTGCTAAGAAATTGACTATCCCAATTTGAGACAATGGTTTGTGGGATTCCAAAATTTACCTAGACTTGTTCAAAGAAGAGCTTGGCAGTGGCCTCTGTTGTGATGCTCTTCTTGCAGGCAACCAGAATCACCATCTTAGAAAAGAGATCAACCACCACAAAAACACAGTCATTTCCCCACTTGGTGGATGAGAGGCCCGAAATGTAGTCCATTGAGATGGATTCCCATGGACTGTCAGGAGTAGGAAGAGGGGTGTACATGCCTTGTTTCTTAGTGGTTGGTTTGGCAATAGCGCAGGAGTGCAAGACTTGATATACTTGCTAACCTCTTGTCGAAGATTCAGCCAGTAGAAATTTTTCTGTAGCATCGCCACTGTCTTTTCAACACCGAAGTGTCCTGCCACCCGACTGTAGTGGGCTTCCCAGATCAGCTTCACTCGCTCGCTTGATGGAACACGGGTATGGCCCAGACAACACAACAACCCATCCTGAAGATGGAAATTATCAACAACTGTGTTTGCACCCAATATTTGGTAGGTGGTGGCAACGTCTGGGTCTGTCTCATAGAGTTGGGGCCATCCAGAGGTCTCATGGCCGGAAGAGTCTAGCATCGTGGTGAGTGTCGCGACTGGCAGTTTGCTGAGGAAATAAGCAACACGATTGGTGCTTCCTATTTTATACTTGATGTTGAGGTGGAATTGATGCAAGTATGTGGACCACTTTTGATGGAGTTCATTGTGCAATTTTCCTTGTGTATGCATGAACTGCAGTGGCTTATGATCAGTGTGGATGATTGTCTCCTTCCCAAGAATTTAATGTCTCCACTAGCACCAAGCTTTCACAATGGGGTACATTTCTTTGTCGTAAGTAGGGTACTTACGGATAGCATTTGATAGTGTCTCACTATGATAGGCCATGGGGTGGTTGTGCTAAGTGAGAAAAGCGCCCACAGCATAGTCTGAAGCATCTGTCTTGATCTCAAAGGGTTTTCATAGGTCTGGTAGTGAAAGTATTGGGGATGAGCATAAGCGTTTCTTCAAATCATTGAACGCTTGTTGTTGGGACCGGCCCCATGCAAATTTCTCCTTACCACCACCCCTAGTTATTTGGCTGGGGTCCCATGCAATATGGGACAATCCCAACATGAACCTGCAGTAGAAATTGGCAAGGCCCAAGAAGCTATGAAGCTCAGTGAGTGTGGTTGGGGCTGGACAGTCACAGATGACTTGGATCTTGGCTAGATCCACATGTATGCCATGTTGATCAATGATGTAGCCCAGGTAATGGACCCTGTCCATGCCGAAGGAGCATTTTTTCAAGTTAGCGTATAGCTTGTGCTTCCGCAGGGTGTGCAAAACCTATTGAATATGATGCAAGTGTTTGACCCAAGTCTTTCTATAAATGAGAATGTCATCTAGATGCACCACTACAAAAGTATTGTTTAATGGTCACAGGATATCATCCATCATCCTCATGAAAGTGGTTGGAGCATTTGTCAAACCAAAGGGCATGACCAACCATTCAAAAAGGCCCTCCTTTGACTTGAAGGCGGTCTTCCATACATCTGTCTGTTCTGTCGAGACCTAGTGGTAGCCAGACTTCAGATCAATCTTACTGAAGTATTTGGCCCCCATGAGTTGATCAAGGAGGTCGTCGATTCGGGGAATCAGGTATCGATTTCTGACTGTGATTTTATTCAGAGCCCCATAATCAATGCAGAGTCACTAGGTTCCATCTTTCTCCTGTACCAGCATGATTGGGCTCCCACAAGGTGATGAGCTGGGATGGATGTGCCCCTTGTGGAGTAGTTCTTGGATCTATCGCTTGATCTCCTCATTCTCTAACACAGATCGACGATAAACTATCCCATTGGGCAGAGGTGTGTCGAGGGTCATATCGATGGGGTTCTTGACCTAGCAATGCAGAGGTACCCCGGTAGGTGAGGAGAAGATATTCGAGTATTCTTCCACGACCTTATCTACCTGCTTATGCTGTGTGGAGAGGTCAACCACAGAGACCCTGGATGTGGCTGTGATCTTTTGCTTATTCTCAGAGCTAATCACGAAGAAGACAAACTTCCCTGTCTGAGAGATGACCTTCCTACATTGCTTAGCTTATAACAAGGAAATAGCACTAGGTGGGACTGCCTTAGGTATCCTATACAATTTTCTGTTCAAAGTAATAATAACACTACGAGGCCTAGACTCATATACAGCATGACATTTCCATAAATAAGGTTTGCCCAAAAGAATATCACAAACTTCAAGAGGAACAACATTACACAATACCTCATCTTTGAAGGGCTTGATGTCATACGACAGTCGACACTATTGGCTGACGCAGAGATCACTTCCTTGGCGGAGCCATCCGATGGTGTAGGGTTTTGGGTGTGGTGTTGTCAGCAGGTCTAGCTACTTGATGACCTATGCTGAGATGAGGTTCTTCTAGATACCACTATCAACGATGAAGTGTAGTGGGGTGCCTTTTACACACATTTGTGAATGGAAGAGGAACTCTCCTTCTTTTCGATCGTCTGGTTCACCAGGCTAGAGCTTGGTGGTAGCAACGGTGGCACTGGGTTCTGCATCAATGATTTGTCTTCCCCTTTCTGGTTATGGCTCAGATTCAGAATCCACATCTAATTTGAAGGCTTTCACTTTGGCCACCAGCGACTGCTTTGAGTAGCAGTCAATAGTGTTATGCCAAGGGCTCTTATGGAAGTTGCACCACTTCCCGGTATCTTTCTTTGTCTTTCTGGTGTCCTTCTTTGCTTGCGGCTTGGACTGGTTGTCCTGATACTATCTATCTTTTCTCTATCCTTTTTTCTATGGGTTGGGGCTGCCCTTTCCTGGCTTTTGTTGTGAGGGGTTACCAGACCAAAATTGTAGCGTTTTTTGTTTGAGATTCTGCTCGATTTTGAAGGCATATCGGTAGGCCGCGCCCAAGGATGAGATGTCCAGAAATTCCATTTCATTCTAGATGTATCTTGAACATAGGTGCATTAATCTAAGTGAATATCAGATCCGAAAATGACTCATAGTTAGTTGAAACTAATTTCACAGCTTTATGACACGCAGTGTCAAGAAGCATGGATCATAAAGCATCATAATAAAACAGTTCTACAATTTCGCTCTGAGTCATCACATTGAGTTATGACTCAATCAATCATATGAATCAGACTGTCAATCCAATATGGCCATGTCGTGCAAGTCTTTGATATCTCCACTAAGTGCGAGCCGGTACCTAGTACTGATAAGTCTGTTTCAAGGGAACAAGTACCTAACTCATGTCACGTTAGTATCAATATTAGTTTAAAATATCAAAATACATTAAAAATAACTTGAATCATAGGAATACATTGAATAGCTCCATCTAGGGAAAAAGGATATCAAATGTGTCATGGTAAGGCCAGAAGGAAATGATACTAGATATGAAAATGGGGGTATATCTGACATGATATAGGCAAAAATATGGTCAAAATTGGAGACTAACATTCCCCCAAGCTGAATTCTTTTCTTGTCCTCGGGCAATAAAAAAAACTAAGATTCATCAGAGTGTTGCAGCAGTTGCAACCAACATTTTCAATTTCTCATGTTTCTTCATGTTTCTGATTTCCTTCTTAAGAACTCAATTAATGGTGATGTGCTTACTGGCAATCTTCTGCAGTCTCCTATTCTTCTGAAAAAGACCTCTATTTTTTTATTTTAATCGTTCAATCTTTGATGAGAAGTGAGCTTGCCTGAGTTTCATAAGTTCATTTTTGGTTTTGATATGTCGATCCAGTATGGCATATTCATGTAACTTCTCTTTTAACCTGTGATTCTTGTTTTCCAATCTGAAAACCATTGGTCACAAAGATTTACTGGAAGAGATTTCACGGTAAGATTCGAATGTCTTACCACCACCTTGTTGTGTTTGAGGGTTGGATGCATGAGTGAAATCATCTGGTCTTTGAACAGGGGTGTCGATTGGACTAGATTCATGAGTGAACTTGTCATATACTTGAACAGGGGTGTCGACTGGACTGGGTTCATGAGTGAACTCCTCATATACCTGAATAGGGGTATCAACTGGCATTTGAATTGGCTTGTCCCGCTCAATTTCTTTGGTCACATTATCTTGTTGATTGACTTTACGGACTTTTCGAATCAATTGGGAGAGATTCCATGTCATCTCAGAAGATTCTGGAGCCTCCTCATGGTCATCCATACTTTTCAATCTTTCCTGTAATGGGTAACTAGGCATGGAGTTATCCATATCTGAAAGTGTGCGTGTGAATTTTCGTTTGGGATTTCTTCTAGGTTTGTCGATTAACTCCTCAAGTTGTTCCACATCAATAATATTTTTAGCAGTCGAAGGAGAAATTGGAATTTCAACATTTGCATCTGTAGGGAAAGTGTTTTCCACTCTTTCACAGTTAGTTTCCACACCATCAGAACCATGGACATCAAACAAATGTTTTGTGCCAGGATTATAATCACTGGCCTCAATTGTGAAATATGGTGTATTCTTAGGGTCATCACAGATTTTGGCCAGGGTTTTAACAACCTTTTTCTTAGAGTTCGACTTCTTCTGTGGAGGAGTGGACTCAATATTTTTATCTTTAGATTTGTCAGAAGCTAGGGTTCTTACAACGAACATATCCCAAGATTCTTGTTTGTGAGATAACGCAAACTTAACCAAAATTTTGACAAGACCAAAATGAAACAGACTGCCTCTAAAATCTTTGGCTTTGTGAACTTGTTCTGCCATTTTCTTCAAACTCTTCAATAGAAAATAGGGGATGTTCACCAAATGGTTACCTTTGAAATGCAGTAGGAGTCGAGCATGACATGGAAACATGATCGTGTACCGACCTTTACAAGTGAGGTAGCATTGAAGTATGGATAGCAACTGAGCCCATTTTGGTTCCAACCACGACCTTGATGTGCCTTCTGACCATTGTAATTTCCGATATTGGGGTTGTAGGAGCTGTGTGAAGAGATTTTTGTCGACTGGCTGGCCCTTCATCCATTTCTGACCAGTGCTGGGTAATTGAATTGCTTCGGAAATGAACTACTCTGTGACTTCAAATTCTAGCTTGCCCACTTTAGCTAGTCCACCATGAAAGTGCAGAGTGAATTGAAGTGTAATCGTATCATCATACCCGTCAAATTTCTTGAAGAACGGCTCCCATCCAGCTTTCTGAAAAATGTGTTTGGTGGCTTCATACTCAGGAAGAGCCTCCAAATCTGCATAAGTCTCAGGTTCGTGATGATTCGCTACCATAATTCCACTCAGTATAACAGGAAAGGTTCAAAGGTGAACAACGAAATTAGATGAGGGCAACAGAGGAATAGAGTATGATGTGTGAAATAGGTCGTGAGAGAAATTATAAAAGGGTGTTTGAAGTGTCGTGGGGATCGATAGTGTGTGAAGGAATGATGATGGTCGTACACCTTTTCAAAATATCATTTCATATGAGTCGTGTCGAATTCAACCATAATAATGCAGTGTATTTTCCATGATATGAAATGTCAAGAAGGATTGTACTCAGCCTTTTAAGTACAGAGTATAGGGATAATGAAATGTCATGGAGTATCAAGGTAGTCCTAGTTCAAGTTATTAATGTATAATTTAATAAATTTAAACTAACATGAAACTAAGCGTACCTGAGTTCGATTACCTACTCCCTGTTATGCATTATTTCCTTGCTGCAGAGATTTTGAAGCCAATTCTGAATCTAGGGGGCGTCAAAGTTGTAACTGGAATCTGTACTGCTGATAACCACTGTTATTGATTGACTCTGTCTGGCACTGACTGGTACTGATGAAATAAACCGAAATCTGCAGAGAAACTTGAACCAATAATAACTTGCTGAGAAAAAGATTTCCTGTTTATAAAGCAAATTATCTGATGGCTATCCCTGAACCTGTCTTTTGTTCATTCCTGAAAGGAACCAATTAAAATTATGTCTTCAACAGCTTCAAATATTTAACCCATGGTACAATTCTTATTTGTGTGAATAAATGTTCTGGAGTTGAACACAAAAAGAAATCATTGGATTATCGGCCATTAATGAATGTCATTAACCAATGTGAGATGACCCACCAGTGATGTCAATGGGCCTCAAGGTACCTATAGTACATCCTAACAGGTACAAATAAAGGTCTTGGTGTCGAGTCACCTACAGGATCTATCAACCAAGAGACATTTATGTATTCCCATGGTTGTTAGCAAGGAAATCTGCCATTGAGGCATGTAGATCCTAGGGTACTAAGTAGTCTCTAATCTCTACTCCAGATAAGGTGTTGGTGTCAATGGAGTGAGACTTGTTGGAAGGTGAACCTTAACGTATCCCACATCATCCAACATGAGTGCAGATAGAAAACTTGCAAAGGATAATTTTGTGGGACAGTAATCACTTACTTGTGGATTTTATGAGCCCAATTTAGTATATGCTCATTGCTTTCTCATGTTTTGAGAGTCTGAGAAAATGATAAAAGAAAACTCTAGGGGGGTTTCTTTCCCATCATAATCTATCAGGCCTGGTAAAGAATAATCCTATCCCTGATAAATGCCCCTTTCATACTTTAATGAGCAATTCAAAGGGAGCAAACAAGCTCAAATTTATTAATTTCAAAACAAGACAGTGTATATTGATAAGAAAAGTTCATAAAATAAAATGATCTTACCTTCTTACCTATTGCGAAAAATTGATGAAGTTCAATTCTGTACTTGCTTTAAAAATCCTGTAAAACTGAAAACAATATGTCAACATATCCAAAAATGTTTATATATATATATATATATATATATATATATTATTGAAATTTTATTATTTACAAAATCTTGAAATAGAAAAAATGATCAAGGATTAGCAGGAGGAGAAGACTCTTCTCCTACTATCTTTATTTCTGGTTGTTTAGAGATTTCTTGTAGAAAATCATATCTTGACAAGGGTTTGTTATACACTTTTAATCGATGTCCATTTACTACAAAGGACTTTTGAGAGTCATCTATGGTCTTGATTCTAACAGATCCATTATCAAAAACAGTTTCCACTTCATAAATTCCCAACCATCTTGTCGTAAGTTTTCCTTTGAAATTTTTATATTTGGAATCAAAGAGCAATTCCCAATCCCCTGGTTGAAAATGTTTTTTCTTAATGTATTTATCATGCCATTTGCTACGTTGATTTTGTACAAGGATAGTTCTTTGAAGAGCATCTTGCCTAATTTCTCCCAATTCATTTAATTGCATAACTCTCTATTTTTGTGCCTCATCCAAATTCAAACCCAATTCTGTTGCTATGCGGAAGGTATGAATCTGAAATTCTATGGGAAGGAGAATTTGCTTGCCAAATACCAATTCATAAGGGGTATGACCAGTGGTATTTCTCCACGTAGTCTGATATGCCTATAAAGCCTCTGGAAGTCTATCCACCCAATATTTGTGATGTAAATGTATTGTCTTGGTTAGAATAGATTCTAGAACTTTATTCGTGGATTCCACTTGCCCATTAGCTTGTGGATGGTATGGGGAAGACTTACATTATTTTATCCCATATTTATCTGTGAGTTCCTTCATCAACTTAGAAGTGAATTGGGCACCTTGATCAGTAACAATCTCTTTTGGAACACCGAAGCGGGTAAAGATATCTTCATAAATAAATTTAACCATTGATTTCTCAGTTGCTTGATATAAGGATTTTTCCTCTACCCACTTGGTCACAAAATCTGTACAAACCAAGATGTACTTCTTCTTCCTCGACATTGGGGAAATCGGTCCTACAAAATCAAGTGCCCATTTATCAAATGGTTCAATCACAACCTGCGGTCGTAAGGGCATATCGTCTTCTACGGTAGGTCTTCCCATCCGCTGACAACTATCGCAGCTTCTTACATATTTTGTTGCATCTTTAAACAATGTCAGCCAATAATATCCTGATTGTAAGACTTTATATGTCGTTCTCTTATCAGAGAAATGTCCTCCACATGGCCCATCATGACAGGCCTGAAGGATATCGGGAATATCATCTTCCCGAACGCATCTCCTAATGATCATATCAGGACTTGTAAAGAAAAGATCACTTCCTAACCAAGAGTAATAAGCACTTTGTTGGATAATTCTTTTCTTTTGTGGTGATGACAAATGAGATGGAAGTCTCCCTGTAGCTAAGTAATTTGTTGTATCTGCAAACCAAGGGGTTTTAACAGCTACTGCAAATAGATGTTCATCAGGGAAATTATCATTCACTGGAATGTCAGTACTGTCTTGAGGAATACGAGAAAGAAAATCCGCAACTACATTTTATTTTCCTGGCCGATCAACTATAGTGATGTTAAATTCTTGAAGTATCAAAATCCATCGTGTGATTCTTCCGGTAGTAACTAGTTTGTTCATCAAAAATCTAATAGCAGAATGGTCGGTATGTACAAAAACCTCATATCTAGTGATGTAATGACGGAATTTGTTAATGGCATGAAATACAGCCAAAAATTCCTTCTCTGTTACAGTGTAGTTCAATTCAGGAGGAGTAAGCTTTTTGCTAGTAAAGTAAATTGCATAGTTTTGTTGGTTTTCTTTTTGTCCAAGCACTCCTCCTAAGCCAGTGTCTGAGGCATCAGTTGAAATATGGAAAGGAAGAGACCAATTTGGTCCTCTTAGAATAGGTGCCATGGACAATTTTTCTTTCAAATTTTCAAAAGCATTTTGACAATTGTTATCCCAACAAAATTTTGCATCCTTTGCTAACCGTTTAAACATGGGGCTAGCTATCTTTGTAAAGTTTTCAATAAATCGACGATAATATCCAGCATGTCCCAAAAAACTTCACACATCTTTTTGGGTGTTCGGAGAGGAAATCTTAACTATTACTTCAATTTTAGCTGGATCAACTTTAATTCCTTCTGCAGACAAATGGTGACCCAACACTACTCCCTCAGTTAATAGCATTTTACATTTTTTGTGACTAAGGGATAAATTTGATTCTTGACAACAAATCAATACTTTCTCAAGATTACTTAAGTCTTCTTCGAAGGTATTACCATAAACAGTAAAATCGTCCATGTACACTTCCACACAATCATGAATTAAGTCAGCAAAAATCCCAAGGACTGCTCTCTGAAATGTAGTAGGAGCATTGCATAGTCCAAAAGGTAGCACTTTATAAGCATAAGTGCCCCAAGGACACGTGAATGTTGTTTTGTCCTGGTCTTCAAGAGCAATTTGAATCTGATTGTATCCACTATATCCATCGAGAAAGGAAAGGTATCTTTTTCCAACCAAGGTATCCAAAACCTTATCTATAAAAGGCAAGGGAAAGTAGTCCTTCAGGGTTGCCTTGTTCAACTCCCTAAAGTCTACACACATTCTCCATTTCCCTATCATTTTCTTAGGTACCACAACAAGAGGTGAAACCCACTTGCTGTTAGAAATTGGATAAATGAATCCTACGTTTAATAATTTATGTAACTCTTCTTTCACAAAATCTTTTAGGATTGGATTCATACGCCTTTGTGGTTGTCTTATTGGGGTTATCTCTGGTTGGATATATATGTGGTGAATACAGGGGTCAAAATGCACTCCTCATATCAGTGTACTCCCATGCAAATGCCCCTAACTATTCTTTCAAAAGATTTGTTAATTGTTCCTGTTGGCTGAGACTTAATTCAAAATTGATGTATAGGCATTTGCCTGGGCTAAGTTCTACTGGAATGGTATATGACCCTGGATGCTCATCAATGGGGAAAACCATAGATGGTGAAAACGAGAAAAATGACTCACCTCGTTCTTGAAATTCCTCTCTGAAAATTTGATCGTATTGAAAATATGTTTGTGGGAACTCAACATTTTCTGTCACAGAAAGAAATTGGCTTAAAATATCATCCTCTGTTGGTTCTTGTAGCGTGTGAAATTCATCAACAGAGAATAAATATTCTTCCTCATCATTCTCGTGATAGGGACATTTTAGCCACCATAATTCTTCTATAACTGGTTGAGCAGATGGAAAAAGAGTAAGCTTCTGTGAAAAAATGTCATTTGAGATGAACATATCCCCACCACAACATCTTATGAAAGCATTGGTCGTAGCCAACCAAGGTCTCCCTAAAATGATTGGATGGCCTTTCGTGGGATCCTTTGAATGAATAATCATGAAGTCGAAAGGATATTCCCATGAAGCTAATGTAACAAGAATGTCATCGAGTACCCCAGCAGGTTTTATAGTTGTTCTATCAGCAAGTTCAAGAATTGTAGGGGTAGGGCGAAGGAATTGACTTATTTGCAACAGTTCAACTGTATTGATAGTCATTATATTAATGGCTGCACCTAAGTCTACTAAAGTATTTCCAATAGAAACATTGTTGATAGTAACTGAAACTATTGGGTTCCCGGGGTTGGCATAATTCACAATCTTAGGAGCTTCAGAAATACAATTCGATGATTGGCCTACTAGGTGTATCGTGGGTGGATCTTTCTATTTCCGAGCTAGTTTATTAATGCAAAGTTCTTTAATGGTCTTGGCGTAGATTGGAACATCTTTGATCTCTTGTAACAATGGAATCTTAACACAGACATTTTTTAGTTCATTCATGATGTCAAACTCAGATTGAGCAATTGGTTTTTCAATGAGAAACCTCTCAGGAAAAGGAGGTGTTCGGGGAACCTGAGTTTGTATGTTATGCTGTGATTCAGATACCTTATTCTTTGGAATGATGACATCTTTCAAAGATGCCCTGTTTGATAAATCATCTACAGGTTCTTCTTCATGTTCTTGGATAATTACCTTTGGTGTTGTTCTTGTTACAGGCTGAGTTTTATTTAAAGTTTTCCCAGATCTCAACTGTATTTCTTGTATGGAGATGGGGTTTATGGTGTAAGCTGGGTAGTTTTGAAAATCAACATTATGGAGTGGCAGAGGTGGTCTATTGTTAGGATTTGGAATGGGTTGAGCGGGTAATATGGTGGGATGAGGTGGATTCTCAGTCTACTGAGGAGTTTGTTGAATGGGTGGTAAAGGAGGTGGAGTAAAACCAGGCAATAGTTGATGCATGTTTGGAGGGTATTGAGTACATGGATTCTGGGGAATTGGCACCGCATGCTGCTATTGGTTATTTCCATAATTATGTTCTCTCCATCCCTGATACCAAGGTTGAGCAGGGACATTTTGCGGAGGCCAATTTGGCCAGTTCCATGGATGTTGTTGTTGTTGAGAGAAGGGTGGATAGTAGC
>CBVK0100830879.1:0-15460 GCA_900067695.1 Picea abies
TCATTGTTTATTTACTCTGCAACTATTAGATGATAATGCTACATTGATATAACACTTTCATATTGTGGTTAAAAATGATTGAATTTCTTTATTACTGATTCACCCCCCCTCTCAGTAATCCAACAAACTATATGAGCAACCATATGATGCTTTCAAATTATAAAGAATTAGAAAAATAGTCAACTTAAAGCACTTTGCATTACTTACCACTGTAAAAATGGGTGTTTTTGCAACACCTATTAAATTATTCGGTTCAATGACATTCTCTGCAAAAACTCCATCTATATCTTCTTCATGTTCACCAACAAGTTACATGAATGTATTCCCTATCAAAAACATTATGTAACATTTGATTGACAATGTGTGTATTGAATACAATCTCATCTCCACTATTCATATTCACATTGTCTACTGATTTTGTTCATTCTTATCGGTGCCACTCTTAATATCAAACATAGTTTTAAAAATATGATGTGTATATTGTAAGGAGGTGTATTCAAAATTGTATTATACTCTTCCTTATAAACAATTTGATTATATGTTGTTTTCTCTCTCTCCAAGAAGTAGTAGCGTGATTAAATGGAACAGGTGCAATAATAACATGTTCGAGAGTATGCAGGTTTTCACAATTGATCATGATGTTGTATTAGATTTCTGGATATAAATTGTGTGTGGATTTTTTCAAACGTCCAACGTTTTGAGTGGAAACTCCACCCATCATCAGGGACTTTGAAGCAATGATGGTCCCTGATGATGGGTGGAGTGTCCACTCGATATGCTCGACGTTTCAAAAAGTCCACACATAGTTTATATCCAGAAATCTAATACAACATCAATAACATGTTCTCCATAGGATGTATCATCCTAAAAATATAGAATAATGATACTATCATGATCACTTATATCATCATCATCATTGTAAAATTGGATACCATATGAACAAACATATATTGTATTTATGATTTTCAATACAATAGAGAAAAATAAATTCAATGTAATAAGCATTTTTTGAGTTTGAGTCTTTTAATATTTCATCAATACAAACCCTTGAAGTTGAAAATTTATACAATATCATTTTATTTCCTTCTTCCTCTATCCAATTGGGACCTCTAAGGGGATACCAAATTTTTGTGTTTAAATTCAAATAGGTATAGGCCTAGAAAAAATATAGTCCACTAACAACTCATTTCCAACAAACAAATTATGAATTGTAGTGACACAAACATATAATTTCACAATCCTAGACATGAACCATTCCTTGTCATTAATTATCTCAATAAAGATACAATTTGAATTTTTGAGTTGTTTTTTTGAGCTGTTAATAAATCACGCAATGTTCTCATATAAGTGTGGACTACCATCCACATAAAAATAATCATTTTAGTTTCCTAATGAATTCAAGCACATACTATACTTAGTCATAGAATATCTGAATTATGCCAATTATCCATTATCATTGTGTCTATAATGAGGTCCCACAAAAAAATATTAATATAGCCTCTACCAGGTTGGGAATGTGCACATTTGACATGATAAATAGGCCTAAGTTTGCTTCTTTTATTTTAGAAGGGTTTTTATGTTGTTTTTCTTCATATGAGATATGATCGATATATTCAATATATTATTACAATGATGAGAGTTCCATATACAAAGAACATATGGTGACCATCCATGAAAGGATGTGTCCCTTGGATAATCAATAACTATTTATTATTATCATTTTCTTATTATATATATTATTATTCAATAATAAATAATTATATTATTAATTATTAATCTAAGAGAATGTCTTCCCGATGTTGTCCAAACATCAAGATTTTATACTTGTATTTTCCACCATAGGTCTTGCAAGAAATATATTGGATCTAAGAAAGCTAAAATCACACGTATATCAAGGAATTTGCCTATGAGAAGCCATACGAATTATGGTTATGATTTTCCCTAGAAGAAGGGAGGTAGACCATAGTTTCCTCATAAATAAGTTGCAACCAATCTTGGATTTCCCATAAAAAACCTGTGGCCACCCCTTAGACCTTCAGGTCCTGGAGAGTTCCAAGGAGATAAATGAGATGTCTTGGAAAGAGTGCATTATTGTGCATGACTTGTATTCACCTAGTTCACATTCCATGAATCCTATATCCAAGTTCTTCCAAATATCTATAAGAAGAGGCCAAATATAGAGGATTGGGAATGATTATCTAGAAACAAAAGAATAATTACATTGGTGAATCAAAACAAGGTCCTTTAGTCTTGAGCTTTCTACATATTGTTGAGTGTTGGGAATCGAAACTTGTGTGACTAGATCCTAGGTGAGAGATTTCATTTTCCTCTTGCCATGATATGGTGCATGATTATACTTATTCAACAAAGTGAGTTTGTATCTAAGGAGCAAAGTTCTGGTTCTTGGAGTGAGGAGTACAACATCGTATCTCAAGGTATCATATATTATTGTAATTACTTTTACTTAATATAGATCTATATTCTCCCCCCCCAAAAAAATCAGAGTAATTCATTGATACATTGTATTTTGAATTTGGTTGTAGTTGATCTTAATAGTCTTGAGATATTACATTAGCATTTCTTTCATGAAAATTTCATTAGTTACATCATGAATGTATGAGGAAGGTCTTGTTTGACTAATTTATTTGTAGGTGAATAGGTGAAGAAATATCATTGGGGCTATATCTCACAAGAAGCTATATGTTAGAAAACTATTGGTTTAACGTATTTCTCCCTTCCTCTTCTCTAACGAGAATACCAAATTGTATGATTTTCACTAGGAGAAAGATATAGTGATCTATACCATTGTTTGTCATTGGCCTTAATCCAAACAATGAGGGGATTTGTTTATTAATAGATGGATCCTCTTACAACAAACTTGGTGACTCCATTGGGGAAGAAACTTATTTTATTTCCTGGTTTTAGAGGGATTTTCCTTGCTTTTTTTCATCCCTAAAAGTTTATGTAGATTATGTGCTATGTTGATTTTAGTCCCGAGTGCATGCAACCTTGTTTCCTTTAGATGTAGGTAGTATTTTTTTAGTTTTTCCTCAAATTCTCATGTGCTCATGACTATCTCTAAGAATACTCATGAATGACCATGCCTTGTTTGTATACAACACATGAATGAGCATATTGTCCACTTGTTTCTCATTAGCAACCCATGACCAAGCTATTTGTTGACGAGAAGCATGTAACCAAGTCTTGTAGGTGATTTTTTTTTTGTTTTTTTTAGTATTTTTCCTATTGATCTAAGTGTGTCTTGGATTGGAAAGGTTGTTGTAAATCAATAATTGGCTTGTGAACCTCTATTATTGTATCTCTTGGCTCACTTGAAGCATAATTGGGTTAAGAAGTTTCACATAGAATTTGTTATCATTGGGTGTTTTGCATTTCTTTTTCTTGTGAATAGTGAACTTGTCAAAAATCAAATTGCATCTCATTTTCAGATCTGATTGTGGTCTACATTCCTAGTTTCATTTTGATTGTAAGTGAACTTGAAAATATTTTCATTTCATAATCAATTTCTTGGGAATTTTTTTATTTCCACTGAAAGTTGCATCGAGGCATTTGGTTTGAGTCTTTAGAGATATGAAAATTGATTGAAGAATTTGATTTGGTAGTTTTGTTGGAGTGATTACTGATTTTTGTTTTCAAATTGTAGAAAATAACCTCTTTCTCCTTTCCTTAGATAAATTTCATCGAAGAAAAACAAAAGTGCATTATTTTTCATTTTTCATGCTTTGCTCATACTTTGGATTGAAAAGAGTTAATAAAATCATCAAGATCACTCCATACCCTTGAGAAATCAACATGCCTAAAAATAAGTGCTTGATTAAAAAGAACTAGATGTTTTCTTTTTAGTAAAAACATATTAGTCTATGTTTTAAGGCCTTGGTGTAGGATTGGAGAGTAAACTCTCCAAGGCCACACAACCGATTTAGGAATTGGTCAGAGAGTGATAAATCCATTAGTAGCAAGGAGTGTTTTTTAGGAAATCACATCTCATACATGTGTCAAGCACTACAATCAAGCTAATAAAGTGGAGAATATTTCCCCTTTTCATTTTTTTTATTGAGAATATTGTGTGTACAAGGGCTTTGTATTGAAGTCGCAAGTCATCGAGGTGACACCACTTTTATCTATAGTTTTTGGATGATAAATTATTCATGTATTCCCTACACATATGCATAATCTTGACCCATGAATTATCAGGTATGTGTTATATTCTTTGCACGGTTATCTCTATGCGATGTACGTTGCACTGCCATATTTTAATATAATTTCTCTTAAGGAATCTAGTCCAAGTTGATGGATGAGGGTTTTTATGCCACAAAATTATATATATTGTATTGTAAATGGTGAAGTTAATATTATGAGAGTTATAGGTACAAATCTAAACATTTGTTGGTTTTCCCAGTTAAGGGTTTCTAGGGTAAATTTATGAGTACAGTCTGTGAATGATATTGTTTTCCTTTCTCTTTTATAAAGAATCTGTGTATGCATTACTATACTATAAATGTTCAAAACTTACATGATTGTTCCCCTCGGCTACCGATTATGAAGTGGTAACCTTAGTGGGTTTTCGTAGAGCATCACACAGATGATTGCAAGTGGGAAGTAATTTTGATACTTGAGGTAGATGCATAATCTCCATTTCATCTCCTTGAAGGGTGCTCATGTTCACAAGGGTACTTGGACCTTGGGTGATTTTTCCATGAAGGTTACCATAACTGTCTCTCACACCTTTGATAACCAAGTCCTTAGATTTCACCACCTAATATTTTGTTTTTGGAAGACCCCTTTGACTATTAGTTTGCTTGTATGTTGAAGCTTATAGATTTGATAGGTTGTGCTATGTGTTTAATTCCATATCACTGGACTTAGGTTGTTTTTTTGTTTTTTCTAAAACACATCTTTCAACATGGCTAACCAACCTCCTTGTTTCTCTCATAGACAATGAGGGAATCCTTAAAAAATAGAAGAATTACCAACCACCAAGTGGTGGCAGTTGTGCACACAAGACAAAACCAAAAAAGTAGTATTTGAGACTCACACAATAGATTTAGAGTAAATTTCAAACACATGGACATTGAATTTTTTGAAAAAATTACTCCACCAAATTTTAACCCTACTTTGACTGGTCCTTTTAACCCTTTACCCATTCAGGTCAATGGACCATACTTTGGTGATTCTTTTTCATTTTTTAGAAATACTCACATGATGCCAAGTCTTAATGGGTCATACAATATGTAAGGACCTATTCCAACATCCCCTAATGTGATTGGAGGAGTCATAATGACCTCCTCCTTTCCATCAATTAGAAGGATAGTCACTTCCATGTTCGTGCCTCTAACAGTGGGTGTTCCCTTTTGGGGAAGGACACCAATTATATTTGTTCCTTCTAGTAATCTACCATATTTTAGTATGACCTCTATTAATCCATTAATGCCTACACATGATTTTTTTTTGGTAGGGGGAAAGCCCTTGGTTTCATTGTTGGAAGCGGGTTCCCACTTGTTTATGGTATACCCATAGTTAGTTAAAAAATACCTAATGTTGGTTTTCCATTTGGTTGGAATTTTAATCCTAGGTCTGGTCTTGATACTAGTGCTTCTACCGGTTCTAGGGGTAGCTATGTCACTGGAGGCATCAATATTGGGGATCTATGATGCCATTGAGACTGCAAGATCCATAATCTATCCATAAAATTCATTTTCAAACATGAAGTTACCTTTCTTTATGACTTTGAATTTACTGGATCTATATTGGTTGACAAAAGACCCTGTCAAGCACCAACCCATGTGGTTGGAAATACCCTCTAAATTGCTATTAGAAATTCCTAATTTTAATGGAAAACCTAGAGAATATCCTTCCATGCATGTCTTAACTCACCACATATGGTGTTTCATCTAAATCATTGGTGGACGGCGATATTATGTTGAGATGTTTTAAGATAATTTTTACAAGAAGCGCTGCAAAATGGTCCATTAAATTATTGGGTGCTTCATTTAGTGATTTTTCTCTTTGGTGATGTCATTTTTGACACATTTCCAACTTCCCATATGATATGACACCATAATAGATATTTTCATGTCTTTACATCAAAGTACCACCACACATATATTCGATCATATCCATGAATTGAGATGGTAGTGTAGGCTCATCAAAGATGAAATTATTGATCTATTTCTAGTAGATTGGTTCATTGAATTGTTGTTACCTCCAATTTACAAGGATGTAACTATGTCAGAGGTGGTAATTGAAGAGTAGGTGATTTTGTGTTTTCAATATCTAGACTTGATTTCTTCTTAGTGGGACATGTTATATGATATAATCCTACATGATCCTAGGCCATCAATAGATCCATCCAAACCTATCTAGGGACCACATGCTGATGGGGTGGTTGGTTCTATGTCCCATGTTTATTTTGGAAAAATGATTGGATAAATGATTAGAAAAATGAGTTAGTTGTCAATATTTGTTAATCCACCCACAAAATTACAAAATTCCACAGTCCCTACCCATACCTTTTATATTCATTTGGTGGAATACATAAATTTGAAGAATGCTTATCAAGCTAGAGGAAAGAAGAAAAATAGAAATAATAATTCTAAACCTAGGCAATGGACTTACCCTAATCAAAATGCTAATGGGGTAGGCATGAAAGAGGAGAAGAAACTAAATTTTCCATGAAATATTTTCAACAAATACCATCTTACTCACCAATGGACTCAAATGGAATATATTCACTGATATTTGGCTCAAAAAGGAGTGCCACAACAACCTATTGTCCTAAAAAATCCCTTCCCACTACAATAACATCAAATGGATGGGACAAACCATGCACCTCTACAAGGGGGAAAACAAGGCAACTCCCTACAAGGGGGAAGTGTCTTGAATGTGAATGAATACATGTGTGACCAATCAATTAATATAAAAACCTGAGCTCATAATTATAAGAGTTATGAGGGTGGTCCTTTAGATAAGGTTAATCTACATCTCAACTTGGTGATCCTATCTATATAGAGAAGCCATCCCTTGATAGGGTGCTTTTATCACCTAATGGTGTTTTACTAGAATCGATGCACAATTCAAATGATTGGGCTACCCACAATTATAGTATTGTAGGGGATTTATTTTAGGCACCATGTGCCATGTCTACCCTCAAGGTCCTTCAAATATGTCCCACACTGCGCAAAGAATTTTTGACAACAATAGGTGGACTCGATCCCTTGAATATTCATTTAATTACATTTGACATTGAACAGAGTTGGCCTAGGCTCCCCCAACAAATTTCTTTCCAAATCCAAGTGACTTCATGTGGGACCAACCTTTTTAGATGCATTTTTTATGAAGGAGCCTCCACTTGCATCATGTCTTTGTCATGGTAGAGAGCCTTAGGTTATACATAGATTTTCCAATCGAACACCATGATGAAAATTTTTACGACCATATTTTCAAGCCCCATGGAATCATTATTGTCTTTTCTATTGAGTTAGGTGGAAATATTATTTCAATTGATGTTGAAGTAGTCGATACCCTGCTTAATTACAATAATATTTTAGGGTGTAGTTGGTTCTATGCGATGATGGCTATTGTGTCTTCAGACTTTAGGGTCCTTTGATTTCCTCATGAAATAAAAGTGGTTACAATCAACCAAATCACTTATTGTATGCCATATTTTAGGACTAATGCTAGTATGAAAATGTCATTTGTCAATGGTTCCACAAGTACTTATGATAGTGTTGGTGTTTGCATGTTCAAGGATTTGTCATTGATAAATATATTTACCTTTCCTCCACCATTCAATTCTTCAAAATCTAATCATATATGTATGATCTCTTTGGGTGCTATTGAATCACAAGGTAATTCATTGACTTCTAGGTCGGTTTTCATGACATGTTAATTGTCAATCATGATCCTTAGGTAGTGCCTCATCCTTCAAAAGTAGAATAATTTGGAGAAAGAATGTCGTTGAGTGTGATATATATTTCCCACCAAGAAATTTATTTAGTGTGAGTCTATGTTGATCAAAATATCCATCATGATATGGAATATGATAAGATCACTTCACCCATTTGGGCTATGAACCCTCCCAGTTCATGTAATTTATTGGATATTGTTGGGAACATGCCTATTTTGAGAAGGAAGTCTATTTTGGGCAAAAAACTATTTTTGGATAAGGATCTTTTTTGGAGAAAGACCTATTTTTGGAAAGGAAGACTTAATTTTGGAGTGCGCACAACATGTGGCAAGAAAGAAACATGCAAAAAAAGAAGGAAAAGAAGCATGTGGGAGGAAAAACAATGTGGCGCGCAAATAGACCAACCTAAATGTGATAGGGTTAGGGTTTTTGGGTAAGAATTGTAATGGATATAAGCCTATGAAATAGTATAAATAAGGACCTAAGAGGTCTAGATGAGAGGGAGGAGATAGAGAGAGATCATATCATAGCATAAAGAGTTGATTATTATGAATTTTGTAAGTTGGAAATGATAATAATCCTTGTAGAATAGTTGAGTAAGGTAGTCTTTGAGGGTTAGGTCATAGGCTGAGGACCCTGGTGTGATCTAGTCTACCTCACAGAGGGTTCTTACCCTCAATATTGATTGTATTACTGAATATGTAATGCACACAACTCAATATTTTGTACCATAATAAATAAAAGAACAGAGAAGACAAATCTTTGTGGACGTAGCCCCAGGAGGGGGTGAACCAGGATAATCCTTTTGTTCTGTGTGATTGTTAATGAATGCTTACTTTCTATTAATGATTAGCTTGTGAATAAATGGTTAAACTAGATATATCAACATGCATGAATAGTTAAAGGTGAATTAATCATAGAAATACTTGAATCATCAACAAGGATAATGTATAAAGAAGGAAGAACACAATCCCATATCCCCACTCATTCATAAACTGCAAACACCTGAGTATTGCAGTCACCCATAAAATTTATCTTGGGTGAGACTGCGCTGTGCACCCTGTGCATAGTGTTGCCTCTTGGTGTACCAAGAGGGTCGATATTTTTCGAGGGTTTTGTTGGAAACCTGTTGAGATCCGAACCTAGGTCAACCCAAGAAGAAGTAAGAGAGAAGAAAACCAACAACTAGTTTCGTTGTCCACTGTAACTGCACCAGATTGAGTGGTCGAGATCCATGGAAGAAACGTGTGGAGGATGAAAGTATAGAAGGGAATGTTTGATCCATAGAATCCAATGAAGGCATAGATCAAAATATGGTTGGAAAAAAAGGAACTTGAGTTTGCACAGAAGGACAACATAAATCCTAAGTTAACACCGCACAAATATCTCAACAAATACGTGTTTAACGACTTGCATGAATTATTTTTTTTGTGGTTTCCCACATTTTTTACATGAGTGGTTATTGAGGTCAAAGGAAAACCACCCCATAAATCAAATCAGACAGTTGGAGTGGAATCCTATGGATATCATGCAGTTACAACAAGTTAATAACAAATTTACGCGCGCAATAGATTTCTGGTTAGATAGTATCGTTGGACAGTTTATCACCAAATTTGCAGTAGATATCGTGAAGTATTACACCGCAATAGAGCATGATTTTATAAAAGGACCCAGTGGTAGGTACATCAGATCATTTTATACTTCAATCAAGATTTTATTGTATGACAACAGTGTGATTACCATGGAATAAGACAACTAAACTTCCTTGTGTGCATGGGGTAAGGGGGGAAGTACTGATAGGAGGTTGAAACATGGAGGAGGAGATGGATAAGAGAAAGAAGAAGGAGTCCATGGACCCAATAATGATGGAGGAAGACCAGATAAAGAAGATAATGGAAAAATCTGGAAAGACGCACAATGGAGTACCCTACCAATATAAAAGGAATAACAAGAAGAGAGCCATAGGCAAAAGAGAGGGATTAGCAAGCGATGAAGAATAGGTAGAGAATATTTGGGCTGCCGAGAAGATTGAGGAAATACTGTGAAAAATGTATGAAAGGAAAACATGAGGTCCAGGGTCAGGAACATAAGGCAAAACTCCAATCCAGATCACTGTCAGTGTGGAACCTACAACCCCATGTGTGACTAATACACCAGAAATAATACCAACATTTAGAAAACCGAATTTTAGTGGAAGAAAAGAAACATGTCAGGGATCCAATAAAGGAGCATCAACTAGGGGATCCAGTTCAGGAAGTAACATTCAATTGTATACACCACGTGGAGGCAGTAGTTCAACACAATTCAAAATGGCAAGACATGATCCGATGATCATATTACAAGAATTTTGGGGAGAGGCATCAAAGGGTGTTGGCACAAGGGAATACTCGGTGTTCAATGCTTCAACAATGCACCAACAAAACCCTAACTATAGACCCTTTCAGAAACACCTATGAAGCAGATGAAGTCTCACCCGAGGTAGAGGCAGGGGTGGTTGTAAGACTCAAGTGTATGCAACCTTAGATGGGACACATAACTGTGATTATATCGCTTATAGAGAACTTAGCATCGATAATTCATCAATATTCAACCCTTATCATACTTCGTAAAGAACACAAACCATCGTAGTATTCACTTAGGTCTAAGGTAATTTAGCACTTAGCAACAGTAAAACAAGTTATATATAGTAGGTCAGCACTAAGCATATTCATACATATCAGATCTACTATTCATATACATCTAATGAATCACAAAGCATAAGTAGACCTATCTAAATATATCAAAGCACTTAGCCAAAGTTCTCTTTTAAAATCTCTAATAAACTGGTTTCTCTGTGATCATTCAATGTTTCTTTCATCTGTAATAATATGGCCTATGATTCTTTCTAGTTATTTATCATATTCTTAGTCTCTTGACCTTCCTCATGGTCTTCTTGTCTCATGTTCATCTTCTCAACTTTAGCAATAATTCTAGGGAAATCCAAAACTTCATGTCCAATATCTTTACAACAAAGGAAAGTAGGACCTCTACCAGGGCATTCCTTAGCAAGATGTCTCGGTCTTCTGCAACTATAACAAAGAGTTAATCCTCTCTTTCTTTTAAACGATCCCCAACCTTTCCTGTACTACGCGCTGAGATCACAGTGATGAGCCTGCAAAAAATTATTTCTAGGATCCTGCATCCATTTGTTAGTCCCAAACTCCTTTCTATGCATATGAATAACATATCTTTCACTATTTCTATATGATCTATTCATATCAAATCTTCTTTCTTCTAGCTGCACCCTAGTTTTCAGACTAGGACAAAATCTATCAAGCATACCTAGATCCATTCCTTCAAAACAAAAATTCCCACTTATCTTACCTTTATCAGAGCATAGAGCTTTAAGATATTTCCTCTTTTCTTCAGATCTGATTCCCTTCTTAGCATAGAACTTCACAATTCAACTAGATTATTGCACACCACAACAACATATCTACGCATAGATCTTTCTTTTCTTCAGTTCCCAACAATCACAGTTTCATGTCTCGACAACAGAACCATTTGTTGGCGCAGGGGCAGACCCAGGGTTCAACACTTCAACAACGCACCAAAAAAACCCTAACTACCGACCCCTTTGACAACACCTACGAAGCAGATGAAGTCTCACCTGAGGTAGAGGCAGGGGGTGTTGTAGGACTCAAGTGTCTACAACCTGGCTAGGACATGGATCTGTGATCACAGTACTTAACAAAAAACTCAAGAGTTTAACATTCATTAGTATCTAAGCCTTATTCACATCGTAGGTAAAACCTTGATTATAGAGCAACGCAATATTCAACAAGATCTAACACATCCAAGCACTTAGCACATAGAAATTGATTAGATCTAGCATTCATTCACATCACTAAGCACTAAGATACTATATCAAATGTATATAACATACATAAGATGACAACATTAAGCATAAATCACATCAATTACACAAAGCAACCATAACACAGGATATATGTGGTTCACCCCCAGCATGGGGATACCTCCACCAACTCTTCTTCTTCGTTATTATCTTCTTTCAATATCCTTACATGCACAGAACCATAAGACCAGCTCCACATAGGACATGAGATCTGCATACACCTTTCCAGATCCACCTTTCCCGAGCTTGGTACAACACAGAGCCTTCTTACAATCACTTGCACTTAGCTCTGCAAGTTCTCAACACACAGTATGCACAAAGCTAACTTAATCACATAGATCCAACTACTTACATCACTTGCACTAAGAACAACAGCTCATTATGCCCCCTACTTACATTGGCTAGCTTTCTATTTATACATTAAAAATGGGCCTAAACATGGGCAAGGCCCATGGGCCGACATCCTATACCCGTTACATAAACCCTAAACCCATAAAACTTGCAAAAGATGGTGAGATCCCACGATCTCCGCTTCGACTTGTGCTCCATCTTCGACCAACTTGCCGAAGTCCCAAAAATGGTCAAACATGACCAAGGTTCTCCAAAACTTGGTCAAGGGCCAACAAAGGGCCTTGAAAAGTACTTATTCATTTGTGAGAAGATATGGGAAGAAAAGCAGATCACAAATGAGGATACAAAACTCGTGCAATTATCTATCACACTAAGAGACCATGCACTAGACTGGTACATGAGCCTAGATGTAAACAGTCCACCGGGAGTAACAAAGACTATTGTAGACATGAAACAACTAATGATAAACGAATTTTAGAAGCCCAACTCAGAATACCAATACATGAATGAAATTATTGAAAATAGGAAAAAAATAGGTGAGTCTATTTGGGAGATTGATAAGAGGTTCAAACATATGAAAGGTAAGTTGAAATATGAAATTACTGACATGCAACATATGCACTTATTTGTGAACTCACTGTTACCACACTTGAAATACCCGTTAAGACAACATAAGTTCCAAACTCAGGAAGAGGCTCTGTAGGAAGTATTACAACTGAAAGAGAACTAGTAGTATAAGACATATCCAAGAATAGAGGAGCTGAAGGAGGATCTGAAGAATCTAAAATTTCAACTTAACCAGAATAAGAGCAAAGAGACAAGAGAATTTGTTTGGTGTACCCTATGCAGGACACAAGGACACCATAAGAACGAATGTCCAACTTTCACGCAGTATATGGAAACATGTGTACCAAAATCCTTTACAATAGGAGGACCATGGTATGATATTTGTAAAACCCATGGGCATGATCCAATGATGCATAATTATAAGACAATACCCAAAAGTGCATATTTCAATTTTTGCAAATCAATGGGTCATGATGATAAATATTGTAGGATGATGGAGTTGATGAGAGAAATAACTTCAGATACTTATAGGGTCAAAGAAAAAATGATGACAAGACAAGATACACCTCAGTTTAGCTAGGTACCGCCACCATACAATAATGTGCAACAACAATACAACAATGTGCAACCACAATACAATAATGTGCAACCGTAGTATAACCCCACATAGTATAACCAGGTACCTCAGTACAATGCACCAAGAGGAGATCCAGGTGGATACATATGTGGAGGATGAAGTAAAGGAGGATTTGGATGAGGCAAAGGACTAGTAGTGTGCCAAGACTTCCAATAACCAATACATTATGCAAGGGATTGTCCACTTCCACCAACGACATGTATGTACTTTCATGCAACAAACCATGACACTAAGGAATGCCCAACACTCTTGGGAAAGATCCAAGAAAAAAGGAACCATAAAAACAAAAATGTCCACTTGATCTCTATAGAAGCCAGGGATGATGGGAGAAACATCAATATTGTCACTCATGGAGGAGCGAAGATAGGAACCAATGTAGAAAAAGAAGATCCAATGAAACACCAATGGGTTAAGAAGAATATTGAGCCACAGAAGCAGTTTGATGCACAAAAAGAAAAAGTAACATTTAAGGAGGGCAAACATGAGTTTCTCAAGCAGAATGTTGCATCTACATCAATCATGCAACAAACTCAAAACTCACCAATATACAAGATGCCATCCTTAATGAACCATACTAGTAAAGGAAAACCTTTAGAGCAAGTAAGTTCCGTAAATATTCTTTTGAAATCTTTTGTTAATTTATTGAATGATCCATCATCTCTGAAAGTCTTACAAAATTTTCTAGAAAGATGAAACACAGAGGTAGAAGGGAAGTTATAACATAAAACAATGAATCATCTCCATACAAGAATAAGTACAAACAAATAATTCAGACTAAATGCTAATATTGGGGATTTCAACATGGGAGATATTATATTGGACTTAGGCTCTAAAGTAAATGTATTACCTAAGAAGACATGGCATTGTATGGGAGAACCCACACTAGTCTATTCACCTGTCCAATTGAAATTAGCAAATCAACACAGAGTGTTACCAATTGGAAGGCTTAAAGGTGTGACAATAGATTTGGATGGAGTGCACACTATGACATATTCTGAAGTAATAGAGATAGTAGATGGCACAACACCGTACCCAACATTTCTTGGATTGGATTGAGAATTTTATAACCAGGCTATAATCAACCTAAAGACAAGAAAAATGACTTTTGAATCAGGTGAATATAGAGTCATTGCACCATTGGATTTGGAAGAAATAAACCAGTTGTATAGAACCATCGCGCAAGAAGAGGATTATGTTAACCCAATTGTAGATGGGGTACTCAGTTGGAGAAGCATTACATCATGTGATTTTGACTCAGACATAGGTTTGGAGAATTGGAAACAATGATTACATGAAGTTTCCACAAGTAGGTGTGCAAGAATAGATCACGCAGTAAGATGGGTTGGTACAAAGATAAGAGAACCTCCCAGTTTTCATGGGCTAAATGACTTAGAGGAATTATTGAAAAAATATGAAGAGAAAGTGTTAGAAAATCAGAGGCTCTTAGCCCTAGATATTGCAATCAAGGAAACACTTGCAATATGGTGGGGTGTGCACAAAGAAACAATTCATAATTGGAATCAATGTAAATGACTACTGCACATTAGATTTGGCGTATAACCGAGGAGCAATAGAGTCCATAAGTATGTTGGGTAAGGCACACCAGTTGAACACTTCGATAAGTGCATAACACAATGGAGGATGACACCACTAGAGGAATGGCCCCATCACTTTATCTATACATTGGAAGGGATACTAGGGAACTGGTACATAGACCAGGATACATGTAGGGGCACTACAGAATGGACAAGATTACAAAAACAAAATTGTAGCAACTTTCTCATTTGAACATGAGAACCCCAACATTGATGCAACACTGAAGCTGACACGGGGAGTGATATTTAATGATGAACCAGAGTTTGAAATCATGACAAAATATCGACAAAAGAACAAAGAGATAGTCAAATACTTACTCTCATGCTATCATGTTGAAGAGGAAGAACCATATGAAGATGACCTGCACAACATTCATATTACAAATATTGAAGGATAGAGAGAGGTGGAAGGTCCATCTCTAGAGTTAGAAGTATTTTCTGCACCAATCAAAGTTAAGAAAGTCAACATTGGGATGAATGACAATCCT
>CBVK0100830880.1:0-11348 GCA_900067695.1 Picea abies
ACATTGGGATGAATGACAATCCTAAAATGGAAAGTATTGGAGACTATTGGTATGAGAAAACATTAGAAAGAATAATGGAGTTACTACGTGAATACAATGACCTATTTCCAACAACCCTTACAGAGATGAAAGAAATAGTAGGGGAGATAGGTGAGATGAAGATACCCCTCAAACCTGAGGCTAGAACTGTCAGGAAAAGACCCTGCAGAATGAATCCAGTGTATAAGTATAAAGTGAAAGAAAAAATTGATGAAATGTTGGAAGTTGGTATCATGGAACCAATAGAGGGTATCATGGAACAAGTAGAGGAATTTGAATGGATCAGGGTAGTCCAAGAAAAGAAACATGGGGAGATAAGGATTTGTGTAGATTTGAGGAAACTCAATGATGCTTGATTACATGACCCTTTCCCTACCCCTTTTACAAATGAAGTCTTAGAGAATGTTTGTAGGAGTGGTTATTGAGGTTAAAGGAAAACCACCCTACAAATCGAATCAGACAACTGGAGTGAAATCTTGTGGAGATCGCACAGTTACATCAAGTCGATAACAAATTTACGCGCGCAAAAGATTTATGGTTAGACAGTATTGTTGCAGGGTTTATCACCGAATTTGCAGTAGATACCGCGAAGTCCTACATCGCAACACAACAGGATTTTCTAAAGGGACCCAAAGGTAGGTACATCAGATCGTTGTATACTTCAATCAAGATTTTATTGTATGACAATGGTGTGATTACCATGGAATCGGACAACTAAACTTCCCTGCGTGCATGGGGGAAGGGGGGGAAGTTCTAACAAGAGATCGAGATATTGAAGAGGAGATGGATAAGGGAAAGAAGAAGGAGGCCATGGACTCAATCATGATGGAAGAAGACCAGATAAAGCAGATAACGACAGAATCTGGAAAGACACGCAGCGGGATACCCTACCAATATAAAATGAATAACAAGAAGAAAGCCATAGCTGACAAAGAGGGTTTGGCAAGCAATGAAGAAGAGGTAGAGGATCTCTGGGCTGTGGAGCATATTGTGGAAATCCTGCGCGCAACATATGAAAGGAAAACATGAGGTCTAGGGTCAGGAATGGAAGGCATAACTCCAATCCAGATCACCATCAATGTGGAACCTACAACCCCATGTGCGACTAATACACCAGAAAGAACACCAACATTTAGACAACCGAATTTTCATGGAAGAAAAGCAACATGATAGGGATCCAATCAACGAAAATCATTTGGGGGAGCAAGTTCAGGAAGTAACAGTCAATTATCTACACCGCACAGAGGCAGTAGTTCAACACAGTTCAAAATGGCAGGACATGATCCCACGATCATATTACCAGAATTTCGGGGAGAGGCATCAGACGACCCTGAAAAGCACTTATTCATCTGCGAGGAGATATGGGAAGCAAAGCAAATCACAGATGAGGATACAAAGCTCGTGCAATTAGCTATCACACTAAGAGACCGCGCACTCGACCGATACATGAGCCTAGATGTAAACAATCCACAGGGAGTACCAAAGACTATCGCAGACGTGAAAAAACTATTGGTAAACGAATTTAAGAAGTCGAGCTCAGAAGACCAGTACATGAATGAAATGATTGAAATCAGGAAAAAACTAGGTGAGCTTGTTTGGGAGATTGATCAGAGGTTCAAACGTCTGAAAGATCTACACCGCGCAGAGGCAATAGTTCAACACAATTCAAAATGGCAGGACATGATCCCACGATCATATTACTAGAATTTCGGGGAGAGGCATCAGACGACCCTGAAAAGCACTTATTCATTTGTGAGAAGATATGGGAAACAAAGCAGATCACAGACGAGGATACAAAGCTTGTGCAATTAGCTATCACACTAAGAGACCACGCACTCGATCGATACATGAGCCTAGATGTAAACAGTCCACGGGGAGTACCAAAGACTATAGCATACGTGAAAAAAATACTGGTAAATGAATTTCAGAAGTAGAGCTCAGAAGACCAGTACATGAATGAAATGATTGAAATCATGAAAAAACTAGGTGAGTCTGTTTGGGAGATTGATCAGAGGTTCAAACGTCTGAAAGGTAAGTTGAAATATTCAATTACTTTGATCAGAGGTTCAAACGTCTGAAAGGTAAGTTGAAATATTCAATTACTAACATGCAACATAGGCACTTATTTGTGAACTCACTGTTACCACACTTGAAATACCCGTTAAGACAACAGAAGTTCCAAACTCAGGCAGAGGCTCTACATGCAACCTTACAACTGGAAGAGAACCAGTATCAACAAACAAATCCAACAATAGAGGAGTTGAAGGAGGATTTGAAGAATATAACATTTCAACTTAATGAAAATAAGGGCAAAGAGAAAAGAGAAGTTGTTTGGTGTACGCTATGAAGGATAGAAGGACACCATAAAAATGAATGTCCAAATTTTGCGCAGTATATGGCAACAGGAGTACCAAACCCCTTGCCAACATGAGTAACAAACCCGTTGCCAATAGGAGGACCATGGTGCGAACTTTGTAAAACGCATGGGCATGATCCATATCATTGTCCAATGATGCAGAAATACAAGACAATGCCCAAAAGTTCATATTGCATTTTTTGCAAATCAGTGGGGCATGGTGATAAGGATTGTAGAATGATGGAGCTGATAAGAGAAAGAACTTCATATACTTATACGGTGAAAGAAAAAATGATGAAAGGATAAGCGACACATTAGTTCAGCCAGGTACCACCACCATACAACAATGCACAGCAACAGTAAAACAATGCGCAACCATAGTATAATAATGTGCAACCACAATATAACCCTGCACAGTATAACCAGGTACCCCAGTACAACACACCACGAGGAGATCGAGGTGGATACAGAGGTGGAGGACGAGACCGAGTAGGATTTGGACAAGGTAGAGGACCAGTAGTGTGGCACAATTTCCAAAAACCAGGACATTATGCAAGGGATTGTCCACTTCCACCAATGACATGTATGTATTGTTGCACAACAAATCATGACATAGAAGATTGCCCAACACTCTTGGGAAAGATCCAAGAAAAAAGGAACCAGAACAACCAGAATGTCCAGTGGATTTCTACAGAAGCCAGGGATGATGGGAGAAACATCAATATAGTCACTCGAGTTCTACAGAAGCCAGGGATGATGGGAGAAACATCAATATAGTCACTCGAGAAGGAGCCAAGACATGCAATGATGCAACAAAACAAGATCTATCTCAACACCAATGGGTTAAGAAGAATACTGAGCCACAAAAGCAGTTTGAGGCGCATAAAGAAAAGGAAGCATTTAAGGAGGCAAGACAAGAGTTTCTCAAGCAAAATGTTGCATCTACATCAATGGCACAACAAACTCAGAACTCACCAATGTATGAGAGGCCATCCTTAATGGACCATACCAGTGAAGGACAACCTTTAGAGCAAGTAAGTTCCGTAAATATTTTTTTGCAATCCTGTGTTAAGTTATTGAATGATCCATCATCTGTTAAGGTCCTATAAAATCTTCTAGAAAGATGTAACACAGAGGTAGAAGGGAAGTTAGAGCAGAAAACAATCAATCATCTCCACACAAGAAGAAGGACAAGCAGAGAATTCAGACTAAATGCTAATATTGGGGATTTCAACATGGGAGATATTATACTGGACTTAGGCTCTGAAGTAAATGTATTACCTAAGAAGACATGGGAGTGTATGGGAGAACCCACACTAGGCTATTCACTTGTCCAGTTGAAATTAGAAAATCAACACAGAGTGTTACCAATTGGAAGGCTTAAAGGTGTGACAGTAGATTTAGATGGAGTGCGCACTATGACATATTTTGAAGTAATAGATATAGTATATGGCACAACACCTTACCCCACATTGCTTGGATTGGATTGGGAATTTGATAACCAGGATATAATCAACCTGAACACAAGAAATATGAATTTCGAATCAGGTGAATATAGAGTCATTGTACCATTGGATCCTTCAGAAAGAGAAAGGTTTATAGAGGCCACTTGTTTGGATCTAGAAGAAATAAACCAGTTGTACAAAACCACCGCGCGAGAAGAGGATTATGTTAACCCAACTACAGATGGGGTACTCAGTTGGAGAAGCATTACCTCATGTGATTCTGACTCAAACATAGGTTTGGAGAATTGGCAACAACGATTACATGAAGTTTCCACAAGGAGGTGCACAAGAATAGATCGTGCAGTAAGATGGGTTGGTACGAAGTTTCCACAAGGAGGTGCACAAGAATAGATCGTGCAGTAAGATGGGTTGGTACAGAGATAAGAGAACATCCCATTTTTCATGGGGTAAATGACTTAGATGAATTCTTGACAAGATATGAAGAGGAAGTGTTATAAAATCATAGGCTCTTATCCCTAGATATTTCACTCAAGGAAACACTTGGAATATGGTAGGGGGTGCACAAAGAAACAATTCAGGACTGGTATCAGTGCAAACGACTACTGCACATTAGATTTGGCAAAGAACATGCGAGCAATAAAATGTAGAGGTATGATGGTCAAGGAACACCAGTGTAACACTTGGAGAAGTATAGGACACAACGGAGGATGACACCACTAGAGGAATGGCCTCATCACTTTATCCATACATTGGAATGGATCCCAGGGAATTGGTATATAGACTAGGATATGCGCATAGGCACTACAGAATGGATAGGATTACAACAAAACTTTGTAGTAACTTTCCCATTTGAACATGAGAACCCCAAAATTGATGCAACGTTGAAGCTGATACGTGGGGTGATATTTATTGATGAACCAGAGGTTGAAATCATAACAAAATATCAACAACATAAGAGACAGACAGTCAAAGACTTACTCTCATGTTATCATGTCGAAGAGGAAGCACCAGATGAAGATGACCCATGCAACATTCAGATTACATATATCAAAGGAGAGAAAGAGGTGGAAGTTCCATCCCTTGAGTCAGATGTATTTTTTGCACCAATCAAATTTAAGAAAGTCAACATTGGGATGAACGACAATCCTAAAATGGAAAGTATTGGAGACTATTGGGATGAGAAGACATTAGAAAGAATAACAGATTTACTGTGCGAATACAATGAACTATTTCCAACTAACTTTACAGAGATTAAAGGCATAGCAAGGGAGATAGGTGAGATGAAGATACCTCTCAAACCTGAGGCTAGACATGTCAAGAAAAGACTCTACATATTGAATACAGTGTATAAGCAGAAAGTGAAAGCAGAAATTGACTGAATGTTGGAATCTGGTATCATAGAACCAGTAGAGGAATCTGAATGGAATTGTGATATGGTAGTTCAAGAAAATAAACAAGGGGGGGTAAGGATTTGTGTAGACCTGAGGAGACTCAATGATTCTTTCTTGCATGACCCTTTCCCTACCCCTTTTACAAACGAAGTATTAGATAATGTGGGAGGCCAAGAAGCATATTCATTTACAAATGGATTCTCAGGTTACCATCCGATCAAAATAGATCCATGGAATAGGTATAAGACTACTTTTTCTATAGAATGGGGATCCTACCAATATACATTCATGCCATTTGGCTGAAGAATGCACCAGCCATATTTTCAAACGTAGTCATAGTTGCTTTTAAGGAATTCATGCATCAGTTTCTAGAGGTATATCTGGAAGACTGGACTATATATAGTTTGTTAAAGGACCATGTAGAAGTGTTAAGACTCATGTTGGAAAGATGCAGGAAATGTGAGATCTCGTTAAACATCAATAAATGCATTTTCGGTACACCTTTTGGGATATTGTTGGGACATATAGTTTGTAAACAAGGTTTACTAGTGGACCCTTCTAAGATTGCAGTCATTGTAAATTTACCACCACCAAAATCAGTGCACCAGTTAAGAGAAACACTGGGACATACAAGCTATTATAGGAAGTTTATAAATGGGTATGTGCATATTAATGCACCAATGGAAAAACCATTAAAAAATTACACCAGATTTAAGTGGAATGAGGACTGTCAGTAAGGATTGGACACTCTAAAGGAAAATATGGTGACTACGCCTATATTGGTATTTCTAGATTGGGAAAAGATATTTCACGTGCAGGTGGATGCATCAGCTATAGAACTTGGAGAAATTTTGGCACAACCAAGAGCAGGGGACTTAGACCATCCTATAGCCTTTGCAAGTAGAAAGTTGTTAGAATCAAACAAGAATTACAACACCACAAAAAGAGAAGGCCTAGCTATGGTATATGCACTTCAAAAATTCAGGCACTATTTACTGGGAAAACACTTTAAAATGTTCACATACCATTTTTTCCTCATATATATAGTTAACAAGACAATGTTGGGGGGAGGATATGTAGATGGATATTATTATTCCAAGAATTCAATTTCAAGGTAATAGTCAAACTAGGGAATATGAATGCAGGACTAGATCACCTATCAAGGGAAGCCAATGGATAAGAACCTACTAATTTGGAAGACAAATTACCTTATGCATAGTTATTTTTAGTACAGATAGATGATGAATAATTCATTGATATTATTGAATACTTAAGTACAGGGGTTGTACCACAAGAATCTAACACCACACATACGAAAAACCTAGTAATCAAAGCTGGAGACTATCAACTCATTACATGTCATTTATACAAGATGGGTGCATATAGTATTTTGAGAAGGTGTGTGTTGGAACATGAACGACCCGACATTTTGGCAGAAGCTCATGAAGGTGTAGCTGGAGGACACTATGTAGGATGAGCCACTGCACATAAGTTATTATGCAAAATATTATGATGGCCAAAAGTCCATAAAGATTCCAAGGAATATTTCCAGAACTATGATGTCTTTCAGAGGGTTGGAAAAATCAATAGAAGGGATGAGATGCCCCTAAGACCACATGTAACTATGCAGGTATTTGAAAAATGGAAAATAGACTTTGTTGGACCCATTAATCCACCAACAAAAAGGTTAGGAGCTAGATATATAATTACTGAGATTGAATACTTAACTAGATGGGTAGAAGCAACACAAGTCAAATATTGTAACATAGAGACAACAACACACTTCTTGTTTGAGCAAGTGATCACCAGATTTGGATGTCCCATAATATTGATGAGTGAAGAAGGAACTCATTTTATTAACAATACCATCAAGGAGATGACTGAGTAGTTTGAAGTCCATCACTAGAAGAGTACACCATATCATCCTCAGACAAATGGAACAGTAGAAGCTTTCAATAAGATTTTGGAAAATGAATTGACTATATTTGCAATGTTAACATGGATGATTGGGACTTGAAAATACTAGTAGTACTATGGGCATACGAGACCACATGCAATAATTGACAGGAAAAACTCCATTCAGACTGGTGTATGGGAAAGAAACAATGGTACCATTAGAATTTCTGGTACCTAGTCTGAGCGTAACAACAATTACCAACATGACATAAAGAGGCATAGTACAAGAGAGGCTAAGACAACTAATGGAAATGGAAGAGGACATGATTTTGACAGGATTTCACTAGGAAGTACAGAAAGCAAGGTACAAATCCTGACATGACAAACATATTAAAAAGAAGAGATTTAAGGAGGGAGACTTAGTTCTTCTCTATGAAAACAAATTTTTGCAACACCCTGGTAATTTTAGAGTGCATTGGCTAGGTTCATATGAAGTAAATACTATCATAGATGGGGGATATATACAACTAAATGACTTGGGAGGAACAGAACTAAAAGACATGATCAACGATAGTCGACTGAAACTATACAGGGACAATCAACCTACTAACTCTTAAAAGTTACATCATAGTAAGAAAATCATGTAAATAGTGTACTATAGTAGATATTAGGATAGAAAAATAAAAATAAAAAATAAAAAGTAGAAAAAGAAGAAAAAGGAAGATAAAAGTAGAAAAAGAGGGAAAACACAAAATACTAGGAAATATCGTGCACAACAGACAATGGAATCATCGCAAGAAAAATAAAAAGTGATCGTGTGAAGCATATGGATGACAAGAAGAAAACACAACACACCAGGGAAAAATTCACAACAGAAACATACGATGCATTGAAAAATGGGCCAACGGTCGAAAAAGAAAAAACCAGTCGTTGGGGTAAAAAGGCGCGAATTGAGAATTTATGAAACTTAATGAAACATGCTTAGCAAGATTTAACGCATTTATGACCATCAAAGAAGCATGTCCGAGAAGATTCAAGGAAATTATGACACCATGTATATAAATAAAATGTGGGTTAAACAATACAGATTGTGAATTTACATACTCGCGAAGCTAAGGAACATGAAGACATGTGGTGAATAGGTGAGTTCAGAGATCGTAGTAGCCAAAGTTCAACTAGAGAAGGAAGAGGTACCCACAATGGAACCTCCAAAGGTTGGTGCACTAAGAAAAAAAACATGAAAAACATTCAATATCCACATGTCACTGTGGGAAACCGTAGAGGCAGAACATGCATTTACACAGACATAGGGAATCATTGATGTTGACGCAATTCCCTCGCCACAGACCGAACCAGTGAGCGCCACACTGGTAGAGGAAGAGAGGCAGGCCTCGACGATGGTTGGGATGGACATTGAATCACACGATAGTGCATGGGGCTAGGACCCATTAACAACAAACAACCCACAACAACCTTCCAGGGCTGAAGCAACCCACAAAACAAATGGCATTGACAGTGAAAAGACAGAATTAGATGGGCCAAGGCCGCAACCTATGGTGGGGTCTACGCATCAAGAGGGAGTGCAGATCGAAGATATCATGGGGAAACCAAAGTCGATCTAGGATTAAAGAGAACCATAGGCTGGGACATCTAGCGCACTAACATAGAGAAAGGGGAAACGACCCATCGCGTGGTCCCTGCGCAAGCAGCCCGACACCTCGATCATTTTTCCCCGCATTCCATATGGGGTGCAGGCCACGCCAAGTTTACTGGGCTACGTCGAAAGGTTACGGTACACAGACCCCAATGTTTTTGACACCAACACATTCCCATAATTTGCACAACATGTGTATATGGAGAGCATGAGCACATGCCCATTAGGAGATCCAATGTTGCAACCAAAGTAGTGGGTGTCTGACTTGGAAAATACAGGGATTCTTAATTTTCTAGNNNAGTGGGTGTCTGACTTGGAAAATACAGGGATTCTTAATTTTCTAGAGATTCCTCACTTCAGAAGGTGGAAAGACATGAAAAATTGTGTCAAGTAGTTACTGGCGGTCCTCCATGGAGGATTTTTGTGGCTGGAAAAACCAGTCTCCATCGATGTCGAACTAATTTCATTCATCACAGGATTGCCATCAAATGGCGAGAAGCCCACGTAGTACATGGATGATAAAAACAAGGAAAAGACACTCACATAAGAGATGAAGAAAACCCATAGGATAGAAAGGGGCTTGCGTGACATTATCATAAAACATATAAGTGACACAACCACCATGATGGCAACAAAATTGATGGCATGCAAAATCCTTTGAAAATGTCGCAAGGAGGAGGTCCCCGTAGGAGTTGTCACAGTGGCACCACAGTGTGCAAATGACACTATGCTCAGCTGGGCCCCATACTTTTTGAATTTGTTCCTAGATGAATTGAAGGATGCATAGGACTTGGGAACCAAATTCCACTACTCTTGGCTCATCATAATGATAATTCTAATTGGATGGAAAGAATCTACCTACTCATATTTTTGTGATGAAGTAAGATGATGACGTGCAACATGGTACACATCATTGGGAAGCACTTATGATTCAAAGAAGAGAAGTGGTAATGCCAACACTTTTGCTCGGTATTTCAGTGATATGCAAGAGAATATATCTAATACCTGGAGAATAGCTCCTGAGGTGGTCGTGCAGTACTAGGGGATAGACAAATTTAAGGCTACATGACACAATATGTGGATCTAGGCGTGAAGGGATCCAAACAAAGAAGGACACAAAAGGAAGTTGAATGGGAAATAAAATACTGACAAGATGACTAGAAGATCCCATTCATCACCAACGACATGCCTAAAGGAAAAGAAGTGAAAGTAGGGTCGTCTAATACATCTACAGGGGGAAGCACCATGACCAAGAAACCAACACAGAAGATGAATCCTGGTCCAAATACAACGCAAGAGAAGAACGACACCGCCCTAAATAAGGACGAGAAGATAAGAAATAAGGATAATTCCCCCACATAGGAGGAACAAGGAAGGGGAGAGACAATGACATAGGGAACCATGTCGAAAATGGCTCCACAAGAGACAGGGCCACCCAAACAGATGATCATACATACAGGTGGGCCGTGTAAGAAGGCAAAGGCCCAAAAACAAATATCGAAATATAAAATCACCGAGGATGATGTTGATCTAGTCGCAAAGAGGGTGCAACACCGCACAAAAAAAGAGTATGAGGAGCCCGAGAACCAAAGAGGGAGGATAATGAATGAGTTGGATGACATTAATCAAGTCCTGGAATGGATACATGCATACCAACTACAAGAGAGGGGAGTAGAACCGATCCCCCGCGCGACAGAAGCAGGGGACAAAACCACATAGAACGAGGAAGGAACAATCCAAATCATAGCACAAGCAAGTCCTATATTCCATATAACAATAGATATGCTATAGGTCAAGGAAGCCATAGCATATATACCACTTAAAGACCTGGTGCAGGTACAATTGGTATTGGCTAAAATACCAAAAAAGTCATTGTACAAGCTACAAGTCAGTGTCACACAGGAAGTGCAATCATGAGCCAGAGAACAAGTCAGTGTCACACAGGAAGTGCAATCATGAGCCAGAGAATATATGACAGAATTGTAAGTCACCAAAGATGGAAAGGATGCATTGGAAATTGTGGTAGAGAAGGTCGAGCTGGAGACACAGGAGGAGAAGCAATGCATAGATAAATTGGAGAAAAAATTGAAGGAAGTCTTCACAAAATGTCCAGACATCATGTAGGGAGTTGTGATCAGTGATGAAGAACATATCCAAATATTTACATAGACACTTGACAATTATAAGAAGGATATCGATGAAATTAAGGAAAAATTAACACCAACCACTCCTCCCGAAGTTACAGCTGAAAGGAAACAACAAGAAGCCCTACAAATAGAAATGATGCAAAGAGAAGCCAAAAAGGTTACAAAACTTTTTGATGGGACCACGCAACTATGGACGACGTTGGAAGAAGATGACAAGGTCCAACAACTAGACCAATAAGAGGATAAAATCAACACTGCAATGCAGAAGGCCATGAGTATCACAGAACGATTGAAAGGCACACAGGAGATGAAGACCCTGCAAACATAATTGAATATTGTGTAGAATAACAAGTAGGTAAGGAAAGCCCAGTTAGAACCCCTCTAGGATCAAGCAACACA